>JACDIX010000667.1:0-30427 GCA_019843635.1 Fusarium siculi
AAATTACTATAAAATAAAGAAATCTTTATAAGTTTTTATATAGATTGAGTTTCTTATTAATATCCTTAATAAATCTTTTCTAATAAAGCTTTTTTTAAGGTCTTTCTTTCCGTTTGACACTCGAGATCAAGGTCAAGACCACTCTCCTTCACCATTTTAAAACCACCAACAGACTTCTTCTTCTTCTTCTTCTTCTTCTTCTTCTTCTTCTTCTTCTTCTTCTTCTTCTTCTTCTTCTTCTTCTTCTTCTTCTTCTTCTTCTTCTTACAGACATTTACATTTCTTACAACCGCAGCAATGGCGCCACGCCCTCATGACACAAATCTGTCAGAGGACATCCAGCCTCTGATCAAAGTGGATGACGAAGTCCTTACCGGAAAGATGGACGAGATAGTGACTACGGTCTCTGAGCTGGAAGAGAGGACTGTTCTGATCTACGTCAGGCTAAACGCAACCGCAATGCAAGTTATGCGTAGCCAGGCTGTTGCGAAAAAGGATATGCTAACAGCCCCTTTAACAGTAATTTGAACGAGAAGATGCGCGCCAAAGGAATCAGCTCCCATCAAGTCGCCACCATCTGGGGCGCAGATCCCGAATGCCATCGCATCGTCCACGATTTCAACACCGGCAACATCGACGTCCTCATCACGACCTACGCAACGCTCAGAATCCCGGGTCCCGAGTACCGCGGCGAGTGCCACCGAGGCTTCTTGCTCGAGACTCCAAATGAGGTTTAGGAACAGGTTCAGGCAAGGAGTGTTTTAATCCCGCGAGACCAGTCAGCGATGGCCTAGTGGACGACCTAGCATGTTGCGAATTCGCTCGACACGTTGTGCGATCTACACATGGTGAAAAGGGAGGTGGATGCAATGGTAGCGGATATCAATTTGTATCCCGGATTACGGGGTTATATGCGAACTATTCTCTGCCACCATGTGGTTGCGCTCCGGATGAGTCAAGATGTAAGCCGCTATCCGAGGGAACGTGTCCATTGGAGCAACATGGAGACCGAAGAGATCAAGCGCGAAGGTGAGTTTCAGCGTCAATCCGGTGTGAAGCTTCGTCTAATGATTATAGGCCAGTTCTACTATCGCGTCGGCCTGTTTCTGAAAGAAAACCTCGCCTATGCCGACAAGTTTAAAGATCAAAGGACCATGGCCAAGATCGCCAAGAGCTAGAAGCCTGGAGTTTTCGTGACTATGGAGCACGTTAACCTTCGGCTACCAGCGATTGAGGATGGCGTCGTCTTGTACAATTACGTCCTAGACCAATTCAAGTACCAGTTGTGAGTTGTTCATGAAGGGCTGAAGAGTGGCACCTTATCCTTAGAAAGTATAGACATCACTGGTAGAGAATGATACAGGTGTTGTGGTTGACTTGACGGGGCCTGACCCTCAGGGAGAAAGAAAACACCGGTCCTTAATATAGAAGTATCAAAATAAACTGAATAAAAGGTATCCTAAGCTTAGGCTATATCCCCTAAGTCTTTTATCATTTAGGATTAAGGTCCTATGTTTTCTTTCCTCTCCTGAGGTATCTAGATCGTGTGCCTTAGTCGCTGCGCGGTAATACTGACTGACAGTGCTGGGCATAGACGCTTGCATGATTGATATAATCAGACAATCAGCACATAATGATTTACAGGGGCCGCATACATAGGGAACAAACCAAGGAACACTGACGAGATCTTGAGCTTGATCCATCACTCAAATTGATCCAGTGCCATGCATTGATGGCTGACGGATCGGTTATTTTCCAAAAAGACAGGATGGTGACATCCAAAGCTCTCTGCCACGTTCACCCGCGATTAGATGCCTAGAACTTGTGCATATTGACCATGAGACTAAGTATGACCTGAAGGTATTGCACTGGTGTTTGGTGACTTGATTCAAGCCCAGGCCTGCAGCGACTACTGTCCTCCAACCCAGCAAACGTCCCAACCGCACCAACGTCTTTGAGTTTTCTCTGCTGATTCAAGCTCTCAGCCACAAGTCTCAACTGCAAATAACACTTCTAGCTCACAACTTATTACACATCTGCAGCTCCGTCACTATCGCATCGAACTTGTTCCCCGCCCATTGAGGCACCAACCCAAACTCATACCAATCATAATTGTGCTTGTTCCTAGAGTTCCCAGCGCACTCCGACCCATTTCCCCCAGGAAGACCCCACTCCCTAGCCCGTTTCCTCTGACCCACGGGTTCAGTCGAGTCCAAGTAGCCGTAGTTGCAGAGACTAAAGTATTTCCCCATGCAGAACGACTGGTAGCAGTGTCTGGGTTTAACGGTTAGG
Source organism: Fusarium siculi (assembly GCA_019843635.1). Classification (NCBI taxonomy): domain Eukaryota; kingdom Fungi; phylum Ascomycota; class Sordariomycetes; order Hypocreales; family Nectriaceae; genus Fusarium; species Fusarium siculi. The sequence continues at coordinate 2,293 of JACDIX010000667.1, forward strand.
GGTTCGAGGCCGAAGGCTAGACCAAAGTCGTCGATGGCGTTCTGGAGATCTTGGTTCGTTGCGCCACTGCTCTGCTTGCAGGTCCAGCCTTTTTCTTTGTTGGCGTTTGACAATGAGAGGAGGCCAGTCATTATGCCGGGGGGAGCCTCTGTTCAGTTTATTCTTAGCGCTGCGTTGATGCTTGATTTGGAGCTTGTGTCTTACCATCTTGAGTTTGGCTTGTAGAGAAGTGGTTGGTATTGAGATAAGGGGCTTTGGGTGAATGTGAAGGAAAGATAAATGGGAGAGGTCAAGAGGATTAAATACCCTTTCACCTTAGGGTTAAGACCTGGTCAAGTCTTAGCCTTTGTGGCCGAATGATGACACTTACAGTAGGACTTGCTTCAGAGTTCTCACTTTGGGTGAATAAGCCTTGAGGCTGAAGCGTGTTACAGTGACCCTCAAGCGAAAGGCTATCATCCGGATTGTGACGTCAAACAGTGGCTTTCTCCTTGACATGTCTACGATGAGTGTCACACTGACCAGAAGTTTAATGCCTTTGTAAGCATTGTTCACGAACCTTGAGCTCTCTGGTGAGGTGAAGCTCTCCACATTCATTCTTTCAAGTGGATAAGAGCATATCGGCGGGAGAATGACCAACGATTTGAACTAATGGTTGGCTTGACCCTTTGAACCAACCCGGAAAAAACTCACGTAATTCCTCAAGACTTCGAATTTGATGTCTGAATAATGGTTCTTTGGCAATACCCTTTTCCACTAAATGCACAGCGGTCCAGCCAAACAACTCCGCGCCCTGACAATTGCGATAAGAATCATCTGTTCCAATATAGCTTAGTGTCATGAAGTGTTCAAAGGCACCTGGCACCCACCAATCAGGTAGCAATCGGTACATCGTTTGATACCTGCTACTCTCATAGCTGTTTCAAACATGGCAGACTGTGGTTTGCACACCAAAGGCTCTTTGGAGTAGTCACAGTATATTGCGCCCTCGAACAGATCTTCAACGCCCAAAAGGCGGACCACTCCCTTGACATGCGTGATATGGGCGTTACTGAGGAGCCAAAGCCTGAACTTTCCCTTGTCGATCTCTTCCAGTAACTGTCGGAGTTCCGGGTTGGGATTAATGAGGGAATCAAGTGGAAGGGCATCATCAACCATGCTGTTGAACTCTAGCGGATCAGCCTGATAGTTGGAGACTAGACCCTCCACGATCAAACCGTAGCTTCTAGAATATTCATTTCGAAGTAGAATTGTCTCCTCCTTGCTGAAGCGGAGACGGCTCTGGAAGTAGGCGTTGATGAGGCGGGAGGAAACGTCCTTGACACCAATACCTATCATGGCTGCTGTTAGTAAATGCTGGCCTTAAAATAACAAGGCCTTGCATGCGACTCACTTCCTGGATAAAGACAGTCGTCCACGTCGCTAAATTGTATGTAAAGGAGACCGAACAGTGGAAGTTATAATTAAATGAAAGGACATACAAGAACAGAACTGGCTTGTGAGACACTGCACTGGTATATTTCTCCATATTTCCTTTGGGGTCGAATTTCACAAAATAACGCTGTACTCAATTGCTGGAAGCTTGAGATTAAATGGGATCCGTAGTTAGGTCCCCTTTAGGTTTCCAGCTCTTGGCGATCCGAGCTATGGTGCTATTCTTGAACTTGCTGATGTCTTTAAGGGTCCTCCTTGAGAAACTTGGCGATGGCGTAGCTATCAAGGTTAGTTAGAGTACTAAGTTCTCGCTGCTGATTTTAGCTCTCAGCCACAAGTCTCAACTGTAAATAACACATCTAGCTCACAACTTAGACATTATTGGTAGATTGGGTCCACAAGGGATCGAAGAGATTTCGCAAATCGTGGGAAATAAGCTGGTTTCGGAATGTAACCAAGCCTCCTTTAGGCCCATGCCTTAGACTTTGCACAAAGTCTAGGGTCTTGGCGATGGGCTGACGGAAGGATGGATATTACGTGTCGTTATAGTAGCCGAAGGATATAGCTATTGCAAGCTCAGATTCACGGGAGTAGAGATCACTGTCAACAATTCCGTATAGAAAATAGAGCCAGAACAAAACACTAAGGACAAAAGATTCAAATTATAATCGCATATCGAGATATAACTAGCAATGGAAAGAGTTAATGGGCAACACCAAAAGTATCAGTGTGTATTTCCGTCACGTAATCGTCATCATCCATGACCGAGGGTGGCACATAGTGTCCGACAGTTAGAGTTCTACTATCCGCACCCTCTCGAATATCTGTACAGCCTCGCGAGTCTGTACGAGAATCATTTCGTTTCCACTGCGGGAACTTCTCTTGTAAAACATTCAGTATACTGTCCTGCATGTGCTCGAATATATCCTCTATCAGCTCCTCACGATGTCCAATGCTTGCTTCATCGTTAGAATCAACAATATCGGGGAGCCGCCATCGAGGGTAAAGGTTCATGTGGGACGACTGTACTTGAAAGTCATTGTCGCCGTCCTGGAAATAGTAATAGCAGAGCCTACAAGGAGGCTTGCTAGTAGCGATAAACATGACATCATTCCAGAAGTCGCAAGGTCGAGTTTTGCCAGCTGTGATAAGATGACTGTGCAAATTCGCTTCGCAGTGAACCAGACTCTTCGATGGAAATTTGAGCTCCTGCTTCTGGATTTGTTTATCCAGGCCGTACGTGCGAAGCTCCGCGATGTCGTCCTCGTAATATGATAGATCTTGATGTGGAAAAGCAGCCTTAATAATGTCCGTTGGGGAAGCGTTCAGTCCGTGGATTCGAGTGAATTTTCGAGGACGGGATGATGGAATGTAATTGACCGTGAAGTTTTTGAATAACAAGGGCCACTTTGTGGAAGCATCGATTATGGCCTCGGAAGCTTGACGAAATGAATGAAGACGACCAAGATGATGGCGCAGCTGACTCCATTGATATGAAATTTCTGGCTCGGTAGTGCCAATGTACTTGTGCAAGACTTTATCTATTCCGGTATTTTGGCTGTTATGTATAGCTTTGATGAGATCTTCGCAGTCACGGAAAACTATTTCCAAATCTCGTTTAGTCCCTAGTGTTTTTGCAAATGTGGGAGATGAAGGTGGTGGGGCTGGCCTCTTACATTTGTTTTTGGAATCAGTAGAAGAAGTCATGTCGCGAGGAAACAGGGACTTTTGTTTGATGACTTGCAACTGAGCCATATCGCTGGACCCTGTCATTGTTAGATGAGAGAACTGTTTGTGTTCATTTAAAGGCTTACTGCTAGGCTCCTGTGATCTCTCGCAGTTATCGATGCAAGACTGCAAAGCAGTGTCCAGTCCGTTTAGGTATGCATCAAATCTGAGAAAATTGAACTCAAGAATACGATCCAAGACTTGCTTTTGCAGTGCCCTATGAGCCAATTCATCTGGGTTGCTTCCCACGTACTCGAGGAGGTCAGAGAGAAACGACTTAGCTCTTTCGAGTTCAGGTGTTTTCTTCGAGTTTGAAGCAAAAACGTAGTCTGGTCCACGCAGCCCCTTCGCAACGATAAGCGCTGTGACAGAATCGCCACCCTTCTCATTATCGAGAATTTTTGCGATTTTACAAATGGCCTTCTGAAAATCGGTCAAGAGGGCGTAGCCGCGACTCTTTCCGGAGGAGTATCTGATATCGCTCCTATGCTTGCAAGTCTAGTTGACAGCTTGGAGCAAAATACAAAGACACTGGTACTGTCTCTGCTGCTTGCTGTTGAGAGCCTCGGATGCTTGGTTGTTCGAAGAGCTCATTTTGTTGTTATGAAATAATTCACAAAGGGATGATAGATTTGATCTAAAGAGTAAAGTAAAGTTCCTGGTTGTGCTGTGTTCACTTGGTACTGACTATTCAAGTTTGCGTGGTGGGCCTCCTTAATATAGTAAATTCCAGTTGGAGACATCTCTTTGTGGACCACTGGTAGATTTCTCACGTTCCAGCTCTGATCCAACAGATTTCTGCGCAAATCCTTCTCTGTTGTCTCTATCCCTAAGCCCCTTGCTTATCTTTTGCTAAGTGCTTTAGAGAACGTCAGAGGCTGAAATGCAGATGTGTAGAAATGCATTAGCTAGTCAGGAATTATCTTATCTTTCAAGCCGCTTGCAATAGCTGTGCCGTGTTGTGTCATCTTCGACGAATCAAGTGCAGCCGTGATGGTTCCGATGCAATGCAAATGCAGGCTGATGAGCAACCTGTAAATTGTTAAGTGTATACGAATGCAAGGTGATCTGTAGCTTTTTAACTGAAATCATTTGCTGGTTTTCCGTCTTGTTTTCAAAGCCCTTGCACAACGCTGACCGGTGAGCTTCAAGGTAGAAGCTGATGGAGGGCAGATTAAGTCAGACAAATCATAAGCAAGTAGAGCATGCACTTCTTTACCAACTGCGGTTAGTTGACTTCGAAGGGGTTTGGGGGCTGCGATAGTTGTTGGTCCGATAACTCACATAAACATCAATGATAAGTCACATTTCCCACCAATGACGATGTTCCACGTGCGGAAGTCATAAGAGATGAATCACTCAAGTTCAGATAGTCGGCCATCTGCATTAGCTGGCCGTCTACATTAGCTGGCCATCTGCATTAGCTGGCCGTCAACATACATATGACGCACCAACCAATCAGCCTTGGCACAATGGTCTGTGTTCTCGAAAACCCTCAACATCTCCCAAGTCTCTCCTCGTTAACGCTTGGATAGTGCTCGGGGACTTTTTATAACAGTCACAAACTCGCTCCTTGGATAGGCCATTTGCTTTGGTTCATTCAGATATCGGTTTACAGTTTTATCAGGTTGTTCTACAATAGTAACTTCTTTTAGCCATGTCATCCGGGGAACAATTTGTAACGTCATCTCCTCCCATTGTGTATCCCACCATCTCCATGGCGGGAGTGAACGAGGACTCGGAAAATACCCACTTAGCCACTGTCAACTTCGACGGCGGCGACGGCGACGGCGACATTGAATTAACTCATGACGAAACAGAGACGCTTCGTCGCATCGGAAACATCATTGGTCGCGGCTACCTCGCTACAGGCTTTATGCCGGCACTCTCTGGGACTAGCTACAGCACAGAGGCACCTATTGAAGAGCAGTCTGTTGTCTCACCTAGCGTATCTGGAGGCTATATTTCGGCTCGTTAGAGACCTAATATACCGCCTGACCCTTCCTACGAGATTCAACACTCTCTGCCTTTTCCGTTCGATTTGGGCCAACGCAGTAACATGGCTTCATATCATGAGATGTCCACCCCGCACCAAGTTGATATGGAAACCCCAGATTTATTTACGCAACACTCAACGTCCCAGCCTCTGTCTATTGCAACAACAGAGGCTGTCAGAGCTCGTATGGGACTTATTTCCCCGGATCATACCTATAGTTCTTCAGGACAAACGTACGACACAGAGTATGTGAACAGGTAGCGAAAGTGACAAATTAGAGTTTCTGATTTACTCTCCTAGATCCCGTCATTATACCCCTACAGCTTTCAGGTCTTGTCATTTTTGTGGCCAAATGTTCCAGGAAAGAGAGCTGGCGAGGCATTTGGAAACGCACCAGCCGAAAGAGCATAGAAAGCGTTACAATTGCTCTGAATGTCCAAAAACGAGCTTTGCCAGACAAGACGGCCTTCTAAAACACCAGAGTAATTTTCATGGCCGAGAGCGGAAATTTTCGTCGAGGAGATAACTTTATATAGCATTATGCACTACTTTGAATCGAACCATCTTTTGAAACTATATTCCTTGACTGTATGACCCTGTTCAAAACTTACGTCTTCAAACTTGTCTGCCAGCTTGTAATATCAGTTTTCGATAGATCTTGAGAATAATATGTGTGAGTCGTTCTAGAACAAATGGTGCGTTGTCTTGATAATTGAACAAGGCCCGATTCTTCTTCTTCCTTTCTAGGGAATAATAGGCGGCAGAACCATTTGACCTTTTTTTTTCCTTTTGAGTGGCTCAATCACAATCATCTCGCTCAGGTTTTTCTTTTCTTTTTTTTTTCTTTGGTTATGTTGACCTTCTAGGGACCAGCATCCATTCTCTGGCCTCCGTCGCCAATACGTTCCATGATATGACTATCCCACATGACTCGAAAAATGCAACCATGCCTCCTTATCCAAAAGGGTTATCTTGCGTTGTCTACGGAAATATACCGAGGCTCTTGTTCTGCTCTTCTTCTGGTGGTCATTTGATACACAAACCTGGAACACGGGCCGCATTCCCTACCGAATATTTCTCCACCAAGTCTAGCGCCCCAAAATAAGCATAACACCCCGCGTCACCACAAGCATTCCGCTGGCCCTCTTTCCCATTGAGGCTCTACAACGCACTCGCGGTATTTATCCGCACCGCAGATCCCTCCCTCACATAAAACCTTCTCCCATCTCACCCTCTCACGTCCAGTTTATTCTCACCCTCTCATCCTCATCATGTCGAGCACAGCGACACAGACCCAGGAACCTATTGAGCTGACGACTCTAGAAGGATGTCACGTCCGCGGTAAAGAACTCGAGGAGCAACCTTCGCTCCCACCGGATGATATACCCCCGCCGTATGCATCAGCGCAGGTGCAGAGATGGAATTATCCTAGGGGAAATGTAGCGAAGCTTGCTTTTGCGTTTTTGTCGTTTATCATTGCGGGGATGAATGATGCGGCTGTTGGAGTATGTTCTCCCATCGAATCTAATTGACTTTGCTAATGAATCCAGGCTTTGATCCCATATGTACGTTGATCAACCCGATCACACCACTTCCCTAACAATCACAGCTCGAAACGTACTACGATCTCAGCTACACCATCATCTCTCTCATCTTCCTCACCCCCTTCGCAGGCTACTCCGTCGCCGCATTCACCAACGCCCGCATCCACATGAAATTCGGTCAACGTGGCGTCGCCATCATGGCGCCAATCTGCCACCTCATAACCTTCATCGCCCTCGCCCTGCATCCCCCCTACCCCGTCCTCGTAGTCTGCAACATCATGAGCGGTTTCGGAAACGGACTCACAGACGCGTGTTTCTGCGCTTGGGTCGGAGCCATGGATAAGGCGAATACCGTGCAGGGCTTCTTACACGCCTTTTACTCGTTTGGCGCTCTGTTTTCGCCGCTTATTGCGACGAGTATGGTTGTTTCGGCGGGGTTGCCTTGGTATACGTTTTATTACGTTATGGTGAGTCATCGTGTATGTGTTATGCTTTGCGCTGGCTGACGGTGTAGATTGGCATTTCTGTGGTGGAGTGGGTTGGTTTGACTGTTTCGTTCTGGCAGCAGACTGGGGCGGTGTATCAGGCTGAACATGCTGCGAATAATTCGGAAGGTAGTGGCGCTGGTACAAGAGAGGCGCTCAAGTCTAAAGTTACGTGGCTATGCGCGCTGTTCTTCTTTGCATACATGGGTGTTGAAGGTATGTCTGCACGTCACTGATCTCCATTCAATGCTCATTCTTTTAGTCGGTCTTGGTGGATGGGTCGTCACATTCATGCTCCGCGTCCGAAAAGCTTCAGCCTATGCCTCGGGTGCTTCAGGAACCGGCTTCTGGGCCGGCATGGCTCTTGGGCGCGCATGTCTTGGCTTCGTGACAGAACGATTCGGCGAGAGACTCTGTCTTACCATCTATCTCCTCATCTGCATCGGTCTCCAACTCCTTTTCTGGCTCGTACCCAAATTCATCGTATCAGCCGTTGCGGTCGCTTTTCTCGGCTTCTTCCTCGGCCCTCTATTTCCTGGAGCCGTCATGGTCACAGCCAAACTTCTGCCCGCAAAGATCCACGTTTCTGCTATCGGATTTGCGATGGCGATCGGCGGTACTGGCGGAACGGTGTTTCCATTCGCCATCGGTGCTATCGCTAACCATAAGGGTGTTGGTGTTTTGCAGCCCATCATTCTTGCGTTGATTACTGTTGTTGCCGGTGTTTGGTTGAGCTTCCCCAGGATCAAGAAGAAGGATTAGGAGCCAATAGCTGGCGAAGCTGTTGACTCTCGGTGGTCAGATAGGGACTGCTGTTTGGCTGTTCGGTCATGATGTATGGTGTATTGTCGTAGGCATATGTGAGACTAAGTTGAAAGGATAATCAAGACTTAGTCGATGAGTGGTCTTTTGAAGAAATATTTCACTGCAGACGTGGCTGGTAGAAAGATATCACCAGTGTTACCAGTCTTGGAGCATTCAAATATTTCCCTTCAATTACTCACTACCAGTATTTCCATCCATGCTTTTCTCAATAGGACATCTTTCGTGTTTTCCGCCTCATCTACCCCAGATTCCATTTCACGGACGATCTCCCATGCGACGGCTGCTCGGGAAGAACCCCGATCTCAAGATCCGGGGTACATACCCCAACCAATCCAACCTCTCCAAATCATCTTTTCTATGGATCTTTACGGCCAAAATTCCCCCAAACTGTCGATCTTCAACAGTCGACCGGCCAGAACTACCCACTCAAGAGCCGGCATTCTCTCAACATGCCCCATCGGCCGAATGCCCGTGTTCACCCTCCAGCAACTGCGTTACACTCAAACTCGTATCATTATAATACCCTGACACTTCCATTCTCATACACAATCCTCTATCCTACTGCTATCACAATCTCAACATCTCAAACGCCAAAATGTCCAAACCAATCGTTCTTCATCTCGGCGACGACATAAAATGGAACCATGATCTCTACAAAACCTTCACATCTCACTTCGAGATCAAGCGCTCGCACAGCATGTCCCGCCCAGACTTCATCAACGCCCTGAAGCAAAAGACCTTTGGCGATTTCTTCGCTATCTACAGACCGTTTTGGAACACAGGCGGTGAGATGGGAAATTGGGATGATGAATTGATATCTCTTCTTCCTGCATCGTGTAAGATTTATGCTAGTGCGGGAGCAGGCTTTGACTGGGTTGATACAGCTGCACTTGCAAAGCGAGGTACATTCACCACTCCCTTGCCTGAATCACAGTTATTGATGATATTGTTTAGGCGTCACGTATTGCAACGCAGCAGCTGCTTGCACAGAATCTGTAGCAGACGCCGCAATCTGGCTCATCATCTCTGTCTTCCGGAACCTCAGCTGGTCCAGCACAGCAGCCCGCTCAGGCGACAAGGACAAATTCATCGACGCCAACAAGAACCTAGCCCCTGTATCCCGCAACCCCAGCGGCTTCACCCTCGGAATCATCGGGTTCGGTCGCATTGGCCGCCGCATCGCTGAGAAGGCCTACAAGGCACTTGACATGAAGATCATCTACAACGACGTCGCCCAAATGCCCTCGTCAATCGAAGAGCCCCTCAGCGCTACCTTTAAATCATCAGATGCTCTCCTCGCTGAAGCAGACTGCGTCGTCGTCGCTACACCCTTCGCCGGCGAAACGCTTCTCAACAAAGCGGGCTTATCAAAGATGAAGCGTGGCGCAAAGCTAGTCAACATTGCGCGTGGAAAACTCATCAACGAAGCTGATCTCGTTGAAGCTCTTTCCAGCGGTCATTTATCAGGTGCTGGACTGGACGTCTTTGAGAATGAGCCGTACATCAGCCCTGAGCTGCTAAAGATGAACAACGTGGAGTTGTTGTCGCATAACGCGGGTGCGAGTCTAGATTCGCATATTGGCTTTGAGAAATTGGGGATGGAGAACATTATGGAGTTTTGGAAAACAGGGAAGGCGATATCACCTGTTAATGCTCATTTGATCAAGCAGAGCAAGTTGTAATTCTTGGTGTTAAAAATGATATGTTGTTAGTTTGAAGGATGGTTGGTTACTCAATGTGATACACTTCTGGTTCCCTTTCATTAGGAATTGTCTTTTGGGTGATTGATCTACAGAATGATCGGGGCACAGACCAGAAGTGTCGTGATTCTCGTCAGATCGTCCTTTGGGTGAATGCATAAAGACGTGCGTTTAGCGGCTGACGGATGAAACGTAACATCTCTCAGGTCAGATCCTTCACCAACACCAGGATTAACCAATCCTTCAACACTACACTTACTTCCCTACTCACACATTAAACAATTCTCAGTTCACTGATGCCTTGAAACAATCTCAGTCTCCGTTCAGATCTCAGCTTCCCAATTAAGCCTCCTAACTGGCTATCCATCCGCCATCTCAACACCTTAATCTCATCACCGCATCAAACACCCCAGAAACAATCTCAATTAAACGCTCCGACAGATCACAATCCCCAACTCACCTCTTCGGAGCATTTTCACCAAATCGGCCCGTTACTGGCCCTCTCGAGATGAAAGGAGCATGGACTTCATCCCCCTCTTGAACCCTTGTTTCAAACATCCGCACTAGTCCAGCAAATCACATCGCCCAGCAGCACATCTCCCATCAGATGAAACGGGGTTTCATCCTTTCCCTCAGATATATATTAAAACCTGTTTCTGAATACCCCGGTTTATAATGCATCTCGAATGTTTCCGACCTGCCATCCCTGGGAATATCACCACTGAGTCTTTTTCATGTGCTGAAACATATGATGCGTTGTAGTATATAGATGTAGTAATTGACCATAATTAATCGTGCTCTGTAGCCTTCTGTATCACATTCCTTTTAAGTCATTCTTTGATAGAATGCGTTCATTCCTTATTTTAGCTTGCCTCCTCGGCACAGCTCTATCCGCTCCTTTCAAGACATCTTCCCTCGACACCACCCGCGAAGGCTTTCTTAAAGCTCATCCGGGCGGTACAAATAATGTTGAAGTGACAGATAACAATCTCCTAAACGGCACGTACGCCAGAAACAAAACTCGCGTTCTAACACACCGCGCTGAACAAGCGACGTTGCCTCTGAAGCTAGTGAACAACTTCAGCGGCGGAAACGTCAGAGCGTACATCTCAGGGCTGGACTCTGACGGCACCGTTGTCTTCATTGGCGCGAGTGGAAATCTTGTGTATCCTAAATCAGGAGGTTCGAAAGTCCCTGTTGAGATCAAAGATAACATCGCTATTCCTCTCCCAGCACAAGGTCAGACTCTTGAGTTTACTGTTCCCATCTCCATGAGTTCAGGCCGTGTTTATTTCGCCAATGAAGATCTTCACTTTTTTGTCGTTGACATTGGAACTGGTGATGGTTTAGTCCAGCCTTCTGTTACGAATCTTCAAGATCCTAGTGCTGGTGTGGACTGGGGTTTTGTGGAATTCACCTACACGAATGGCGTTCTGTACGCCAACATCAGTTATGTCGACTTTGTGGGTATTCCTCTCGGCATGGGTCTTTCTCTCAAAGATGGAAGTACTCAATCATGTGCTGGACTCGAGGCTGGCGCTGTGAGTAAGATCTGCGATGATCTTGTGAAGCAGAAAGATAAAGATGGGAGGGCGTGGACGTTTATGTGCATTGCGAACGCGCAGGGTAAACCAGTCCGTGTGCTTTCGCCTGGCAATCAGTATGATCTTGAACCGATCACCTTTGGAGATTACTGGGACACTTACGTCAATAACGTGTGGACTAAATACTCTTCTCAAGACCTCGTCATCAACACGCAGTCTGAAGCAGGCAACGTCAAGTGCCGCGTCACAGGGGACCAACTGACCTGCGACGGCGATAACAGAGGATACGGCAAACCCAACACCAAAGACATCTGGGGTTGCAACAGCGGTCCCTTCACGGTGATGGAAGGCGATAATGCGGTACATGCAGCAGTCGTCCCTCGTCTCTGCGCTGCGTTTGTTCGAAGTACACTCCTTGTTGACGGAGGCGATACACAGCCCAAGTTGGGACAGGAAGCGTACTACAAGAATGATCCGACGAACCACTATAGTCGGATTGTACATTCTTATGAGGTCGATGGCAAGGGATACGCGTTTCCGTATGATGATGTCAATCCGGATGGGAATGAGAATGCTTCGGGTGTTGTTTCGGGCGTACCAGAGACTTTGACGATTTTTGTTGGTGGACCTTCTGCATAGTGGTATCTGTATATTATTCACTTCTTGTAACAACATTGAAACTTCATACTTAACCTTGCCTGTTGTGAGTCTGTTTCATGTGAGCAAGCGTAGATATTACAGTCCTTGAAGTGGCCTAAATTGGTGTATATCATCAAGGGAGCTTCATGCGCATATCGCCTCAATGGCCATTGCATGACACGCCTCTCACTGGTGCATGCTCAAATGAATTCAAGTATTCATGGTACATGAAACGTCCCAGACGAATAGCTTGCTTACTAGACTGCAACCCAAGGTTCGAGCTTACTATCACAGCGCCAGAACATCACAACCAATCATCATTACTCGGTTGTAAATAATCCTTCTATGCAATTTAACGCTATGACTAACTATACAAACTCAATCCCCCTTACAATCTCGCAGCAGCATTACCACCCGAGCAACAACTCTTACCCCCAAAAGCCAACTGACTAACCTTATCACTCTGATCCAGCGCCCCCTTCTTCTCCGCAACCTGCGTAGGAGTAATAGAGTAACTAGGCGGCACATCCATACAAGGGTTGTTCGTGAAGAAGTTTCTAGGTCGGAGCAACAACGTCATTGGCTCGACGGGCATGATGGGGAAGTCTTCTGGCGCAGGGATATGTGTCACGCCGAAAGTGTGCCAGAGAACAATATCGGTGTTTTCAGTGGATGCTGTGCCTTCGGCGATCCACTCGGGAAGACCTTGGGATGGCTCGCCGGATGTTTGGGGGACGTGACGACCCGCTGCCCAGAGCTCATCATCACGATCTGTACATCGTTAGTATCATACTGTATACTGAGAGGTAAAAGACTTACATGGTGTGACGTGAACAGCGTGGCGGGCGAAGCCAGCACGCTTCCAGACCAGCGATCCCTCCTTCGGCAAAAGACCTGGAACCTCTCTGCTAACAAGCTTATAAGACGCAGGCTTCTTGGAATAAGGATGCAGCTTATTCTCATTAACCATCTCCCACGTCCTGCTCGTCGCACCATTGTAATCCGTCTTGGCCTGCCCACTCGTCCTCAACTTTGTCTTCTTGGCGTAAAACGCATTACCGTATTTGTTCTGGGGACTTCCGACGGGTGCCTCGCTAGCAACAGTATCGACCATGTTGACAGTGTTGTTCACACCGTCGATCATGGGGTTCACGCGCAGACAGAACAAGTGCTGATGGTTGTGAGCGTTGACCTGGGGATAAACCTCTGTGCCCCACGGTCCAGCGTCTTCACCCTCGTTGAGGGCGTATGTGTTGAGAATACCGGTGAGTTTGATCTCAGGCTGGATTGTGCCGTCTTGGTGGAACACCCATTGGCATGCATACTCGTAGTTCGCCGCTGTGAAGATCTGCTGCACGATGAGTTTGCGCGCGCGTGTGACGGTGACGGAATCATCGCGGAAGTCAGTATGCTTGAAGAGAATACCGTTATCCTCCTCGTGAATACAGATAGCGTTCTTGATGGTGCGGATAGAACCGTCGCGAGCGGCGAATTCGGCGTCGAGGTAGTGGATCACACCCTTGCAGTCGCAGCCCAGAGCGAGAGAGTTGGCCATGTATCCTGCGCCGTATTCACCAAGATCAAAGGCGTGCTTTCGCTGATGAGGATGCTCGGGCGCACCGTACGGGACCACCATCTCCGAGAGGGAGAGACGGTAGAAGATAGGTCGCTCGATACCCTTATCGGTGAAGGTGATGTGGTTCAGCACAATACCCTCCTTGTAGTTGAAACCAATATGGAACTTGAAGTTCTGCCACGACAAAACGCGTCCATTCATGGTGAACGAAACACCCTCTGGCTGCGTGATGTTGATGGGCTTGATATCTTTTCGGTAACCACCGTTCTCATTGATGTAGCGAGGAGTGTAGTCAATAGCCTTCTGCTTGCTCAATGGACGGCGCACGCTGGGGATGTCAATGTGGATAATGGCCTTCTTGGCGCCGTCGTAGATGGGGCAGAAGTCAAGAGGGTACTGATACTGGAAGGTATCGGGGTCAGGACGGTAGTACATGAGTGCCTGCTGCAGACGAATGTTGCTGCCGAAGCGCTCGTCGTAGCCGATTGTCCAGGGGTCGCAGTAGACCTTGTGCATTTCTGACCTGGGGATGCCAGAGATTTCGCACTGCTCTATGACCTTGGGATCTTTGCGCATAATCTCCTCGACCTGGATGAGTTCCTCGGGGGTGATCTACGTTGTCAGCTAATATTCAGCGTAGTTGAGAGGTGTAAACTTACAATAGGTTGAAGGCCATCGAGCTTCTCCCACTTCTGGACCTTTCTCGTCTTGAGATCCACAAGACCATCGTAAACCGCTCCATCAGGAAGAATGACAGTGACATCCGCGATTCTCGCAGGTTTGTTCCCGTCGGAAGGATGCTCAAGCCATCTCAACATCTCCTTCTTGCGGGGCTCATGTAGAGTCACCGCATTGAAGAGGAGTTGACCGGACTGATACTTGCGGATAGTGTCAACGGCAGCGGTGATCTCATCTCCGGAGAGAGGATCAAAAGGATGATGTTGCGTGAGACCCATGATGACTGATTGTGTTGAGGATTAATGGTTAGGTGAAGACTGTATGGTAAGGGGGAGGAGAGGAGAGGAGGGATATATAGTTTTCGGGGACATGATGATAAGAGCGTCTCGAGTTGGAAATAGACGACTCTTTTTTCCGTATCGGGATTGATGTGTGACAGCTCCTCTATAGGCTAGCTCTCGTGGTGGGGAGGCGATATCGCGGGGTAAATCGTGAGCCTCACGGAAAGATAAACTGGATTGGGGTTAGTTATCATTTGATAAGATAAGGTGACCTCCCAACTTGAATTAATTACAAAACGGGCAATTATAACCTGTTTGTCCCGCCGGTTATTGAGTGCCGTTGCGTCCCGTACGTAACAAGATCATGATGGAGAGGAATATCGCTGTTTTGGTACTTAATACACCTCGTGACACTTACCAAAGAAGCTGTTTTATCCAGAATTAACCTTTTCCATCATGATTGCCAGCCTAGAATTGCGGTTCCGAATTCCGGAGTGGATAAAAGTCGATTGAGTCCAGATTTTATTTCGTTTTGTTTCCTTTAGGTAAGAATATGAGCTTTCCCCGGATTTTGCGATCAGCTTGTCTGGTCGGTGCAGCTGGTCCGATTGTCGCTGCGAGTGATGTTGAGTTGCGACAAGTCGTTCCCTTGCAGAGACAAGGCCACTTTCTTGTCATCGCTGACATGATGCGTGCTCTGTCAATTGCACGATGCGATAATCTCAGGCTGAGTCTCGGTCTTGCTCGCTGGCGGATGACACCGCGTGGCGACTGATGCTTGTCTCAGCGCCATCATCAGCACTCCAAGCGCTATCTCAGCTCCCCAAGATCAACCAGCGGAAGAGACCCCAGCAATTGTGTCGCGAAAGCATCATCAAAGCCTTGAGCTAAACAATCCATACTCGCGATGGATCAATGGCGGAGAAAACATCGCGTAGCTGCGATATTCGATGTTGGCCACAATTGTGTGTGTTTGCTTCTGTGTCACCTCCCTAGTTCTGCATGCTCATGGTAGGACTCGTGCCAGAGGAGAAACGCGCAATTGCGAGCTGCGCCAAATGAACATGCGTGAGGTCACATATTTTAGCCCGCAATTCCCATGAGACCACCATTTGCAAGTTTCTCTTCTTTTCTACTATCATCAATATTTTATCCGCAATAGTTATCATTATTACTGCATTCATCATCTCGTTTTGTTCCCGCGACTTCATCCTACGGGGCCTTCGCCTACGTCACCTCCACAATGGAACATCGTCCGCTCCCCCACCACTCTCCCGCGATACGCCGCTACCTCAACGAACCAGCTTGTCTGTATGGTCGACTACTGACAGTGCTGTCCAATGGCTCCGAACGCGATCAATTCTACGTCGATGCCCACAAGACTCAGCTACAGACCGTCCAAGAAGATGTCTCCCGTCGAGATCCAAGCCAAGCCAGTCAATTTCCCTTCCTCTGCGTCTTCCACTTCGCCGGCTGCGATCAAAAGTTCTTGAATAAAAGAGACTGGAAGGACCATATTGTTTCTCAACACTTGACGCTAGATCGGGTGTTTTGGGAGTGTACAGAAGGCGATTGCGCATTTTCAAGGGATACTCTGGAGCAATGCAAGCCTTTGCAGACAGATAGCTCATCCGACCAGGATGAGTTATGGCTGGATGACGCCGCTGGGTGGCACTTCGCGAACAAACACGATTTTCGAATTCATCTTCTCGGTCACCATCAACCGACCAAGTCGCACGATAAAAAGAGCGATATAATATTCCTTCCCGGTACAGAGGTGCAGTGGCTTGTGGACCGTCAAGACTCGTCGATGCGAATGACTTGTGGACTACCTCAAGACCTTGGCTGCCCCATGCCCCAATGCGCATCACTCCGATTCACTGGCGCTACAGCGTGGGATCAGCGCTTGAACCACGCTGCTGAACACTTTCTTGCCAGTCCACAATGTCTAGACGTATTCGGAGGCGAGCGAGATGCAGAGCTTGTACAATGGGCAGCTAGTTCTGAGGTCGGCATCCATAAAATTACGCTAAAACCTCGCCTTCAACCACTCAATTGCGGCAAGTCGGTCGCAGACAGTGGCTATAGCAGCATGCCTGGCATGCCCCGATATCTAAACATGTCACAGCACAGCAATTCGCCCCCCGTGTGCTCCCAGATACCAGAGCGGCTAAGCGATGCCTTCACAAGGAAACTAAACTTCAGTGCAGACTCTGTTGGTGTTGGAGGCTGGACTCAAGGTCATGAATATCTGGCACCTCTGATCGACGAAGAGACCATTTCCTCCACATATCAGTTTTTCAAAGGAATGCTCTCGCAACACGAGTCCGCAGAGGACCATCATACCCTCGGTACCTCCCAAGACTCAGGTTCTAGCGACGAGTCTGATGAAACGCCCGATGGCAACCCGGAAATTACAGTTGTTATGCAATGGTTCCATGGATGGCTTCGACAATGGCTAGCGCCTTTGACACAAGAGAGGCCTGACGGACATGGTGGTCGTCAAAGTACCACTTCTCAAAGCCAAAACTCAACCTCGACCTCCAGTTCCAGCTCCGGCTCCAGTACACAAAAGAAGAAAAGTACACCTCGGCCTCGCCGTCCTCCCAAACGTAAGCGCACAAACGAAGAGGATGACGATGGCAACGAGGGGAGCTCCAAATCCCAACGAATTGATGGAGATCCGGAGATACGAATGTTTGCCTGTCCATACTTCAAGCGCAATCCCCGCAAATATGGTCAACCTAGGTGGAAGAGCTGTGCACACCCTGGCTATCGGGACATCCATCGCGTAAAGTGAGTACGTTTCCAGGCACCTCACAACAATTTACATATTAACACTTAGCAATAGAGAGCACATGTATCGTAGGCATTCATTGCCTGAATATCAGTGTCGTCGCTGTCGCGTTGATCTCAATACCTCCGACGCCCTTGAAGCGCACCTGCAGCAGCAGCAGGCATGCACGCCCTGCATCGGCGCCCAAGATGGACTAAGTCAAGACCAGGTGAAGAGGATGAGGAGTAAAAAGGGTACAGGGAAGAACAAAGACGAGGTGGAAAGGTGGAACGACGTCTACGCCATCGCGTTTCCGCACGACGAGGACACGCCCAGCCCTTGTATGTCAGCATGCCCTCCGCATCGTCGCTATGTAAATCAAACTGACAATTTAGACCTCTACGACACTGACCAAGACAAGAATCTTAGGGAGTTCAACGTTTGCCATGAGTACAGCCGTTTTTTGACGAGGGAGCTCCCCGCCCTTGTTGGGAGGCGTTTGAGCACGGTCGGATGTCCCTTGCCCGAGACCATAAAAGACGATATTGAGCAATTTGTGAAAGGGCTAGTTCCTCAATTGCAGGGCTCATTTTTGCAGGAGATGGGCTTTGTGGTGGGTGATAATAGCAGGCAGCTGAATGTTGCATCAACGACAAACGATGGAGCCAGCTTCGTGGATTCTACGGCGACAAGACGCACTTCTGAAGACTCGGCGACGACGGTTCAGCAAGACAGCACCTCGCAATATCCGACGACAACGTTGCCGAAAGGAAGCACCTCGCAAGAGGCTATGTCCATGTTTCCGACAAGCCACGGCTCCAAAGAATTGACCGTGATGCCTCAAGTTGGATACGACACCGCAAACTCGACAATTTTTCAGGATGGGAATTTCTCTGGACAGGATATGATGTTTCCAGCATCTCAGATGATGCCGCCGTGCTTTTCGACGACAAATGAGGATTGGCAGGCTTTTTTGCAGTTTGGCTATAACCCAAATCTTCCCTAGGGCAACTCGATACATACCAAGGTAATTCTAGTCTTGATCAAGATGCATTTCCAATGCCATGGGCCCGTAGGCAGTGAGATTTCTATCGCCACGGCTCATCAAATCTTAAACCATCGGAGCCTGGTTCTACGAGCCATAGGGCGACAGGATATATATGGCAATTATTCGGTTATGGTCAATAAGAGTGATCATTACGCGCCCTGTTCTCGGTCACTCCCTTTACAGGGCTGCTAGTGAATTGACCAGTAACTACAGAGTACAATGAGCCCCGCCCAAAATCCAATCCCACTCAACTGCCGCGTTTTGACCTTAGATAAACAACATTTGAGCTCTCCGTCTCTTGTGCTCAGAATACTTATCATACGCTGCTAGTCGCGCATTTATGTTCCATGATTCTCCGCCTTGTAGCCGTACCCGAATTATGGGATATCATTGCTCAATGTCTTGCGCCGAATGACCTGCTCCACCTGTCAGCTGTCTCACGAGCATTCAACGCCATCACAGAGAAATATCTTTACCGAAAGATAACATGGACCTGGGACCACAGCAAACCGGATGCATCTACGCCCATTCAACAGTTATTTCTCAATATACTTCAACGACCGGAATTGGCGTCATATATCCGTGAATTCAGCGTTCAAGAGATCGGATATGGCCCGAAACCGCGCATGCACGCAGACTCGATTTCTCTTCGAGACGCCAATGTTGCGATAAGTAACCTGATACAGGAAGCAGGATTATCGCCTTCAGAAGATTGGCTCAAGAGGCTATATGAACTGGACGTGGAGACAATTGTCGCGCTTATTATTCTGCAGTTGCGGAATGTAGAAATACTGGTGATTGACATGTTTCACCGTGATGATGGATATGGCTCACCGACACCGAATTACAGTCCCATAGGGGATGTGCTACGCCTGGCGTGCGAGTCTCATTCGATGACGAGAGCGACCAGACTTGAACGTCTGGAAGCATTTAGTTGGCCCTCTGGAGATTTTGACTGCCATACAGACTTGATGAGAAGGGGAGAGGTCTTGGACATGCTGCCAATCTTTCGGGCGTCTCGACTCAGAGAAGTCGCGCTAAAACTCAGCTGTCCAGAGCCGCCACTTGACGCCGCGATGCATACAGTGTCACCTTCGGAATCCCTCACGAGTCTCACTTTGCGATACACCACTGTTGCAGAAAGCTTTTTGAAGCAATTACTATCCCATATGAAGAATCTAGAGTTCTTTCGACTAGACTTGTATCGGTCAGGGGAGGCGCATATCTTTGATGGCCAATCCATCAGCCAAGGATTGATGCCATGCCGCAAGGTTCTCCGTCACCTGACCATTCATTGGGAAGCGTGCGACGATTACATCGAAGTCGATGCGCCCTCTTCGACACCTTTGGGCCCTTTGAAGGGATTCTCTGCCCTCGAAAGCATTGATGCGACAAGCACCGCAGTGATAGATGATGATCTAACACTGGGTGATGTCCTCCCGCCGACCTTGAAAGCTCTTGTGCTTCGACAAGGGCTAGATGATTTCAATGTTTCTTGGGAGGAGGGGTTCAGCTCGACATTGGAAGAGTTTGTCGATTTGTCTCCTGTGCCGACACCGTGTTTGACAGAGTTGCGGATTGGTGTGTGGCAGTTATTGGAAGGTGAGCGAGCAGAACAAGATCTAAGAGAGAAATATCAGCAGAATCATGGGGTCGCAGTCTCTTTCTTCGAGCTTTAGCACCAAGCAAGGGGATGATGCCACCATGAGCGCGCCCCGGGGAAAATAGGGCTCTGGGCAACGGATCGATGGCTGACTTTAGATTTTGTCCTATTGTTTGTTGTTAGACTTGAGCGCGGTAACAAAGTGTTACTCCAGGTCTGCCCGGCTTGGAACGCTGTGCCTCCAGTCATCACCTGCGCTGAGCCGCCTATTGGTTAAAGCTAATGGGCAACGAAAACCACTGAGATTCAGTGGCTGAGAGCGCTAAACTTTAGTGAGCAGGCGCCGCAAGCTCACCCCAATCCTCACCACCAAGAAATGATCACCATCAATGCAAGATACACTTAATAATCTCTTTGTTGCTCAAACTTTTATTAATAGTAGATAGATCATTCGCTCAGACTTGTATATATAACATGACATATCGACCGCCAACTCCAGACATCTATGATTTGCTTTGCTTTGGTGACTTTCCTTTCCGTTCCTATAAATAAATGATTGCTCTGATCGAACTCGTACACTTAAAACAGATGCAGCACTCGTTCAATCTCTAAATAATGCAACATAACATAACCCAAAATTAACAAAAGTATCCAGTATATCATGCTCGCACTCACGCCTGTCGTGCCTCAAGGTTCTCGTTACTGGCACCCTGTCCAGGCTGTAATCCTGCTACACTCGCAGCTACAATACCTGGCATGCCAACGACAGACATCATCGGTGAGATGGGCGGTCTGTTTGAGGATCTTGATGAACCGCGACGACTGCGGAGCTTGCTTCTGGGTCGAGACTCGGATCTCTTGCGTCGAAGCATCTTCTCGCGTGAACGCGCCATGGCATCGCTCAACGCCGTCATGCGGCCACCACGAACACGCTTCAAGAACTCGAGATCATCGCGAATGCCGAGAAGTGCGGTATCCATATCATATCCCTCCAGCTTCTCCTTAGGAAACGGCTCAGTGCCTTCTTCCTCAGAGGTATCCTTCTTCTTGCGTGAGAAGCGGATCCAGCTTGGCCACAGCTTAGCAAGAACCTTGACAAAAGCATGGAACCACTCGTCGGGAAACAAACGAATGAGGACACCGATGGGAATAGAGAAGAATCCAAGAACGAGAGAAATTCCCCACTGGGTACCGTTCAGACGTGTAACGACAAAGGCGTCGCTGCCGAAGAAGATAATGATGATCTGTCCAGCTGCCATGATGGTCATCATGAGCATGAACAAGTGGTTGCGGTGCAGACCCTCAAAGATGTTGAGCTTGTTGTCGATGCGTCGACTGTTGACGAGCTTGAAGATCTGCATAAAGACAAAGATGTTGAAGATGAGGGAGCGGACTTCGCGTTCGTCATAGCCGAGGATTGCATCGCGACCGAACCAGAGGACGAAACAGACGATGAGCTGGTAGATCGATTGGCCGATGATCATCTTCCACATGGTGATTGTGATGAGCGGTGCAGTTCGAGCTTCGGGTTCGCGGTGAAGGAGACTTCCGGTGGGGGGATCGGTGGCGAGAGCGAGAGCGGCGAAGGTATCCATGATGAGGTTGACCCAGAGGAGTTGAACAGCGTTGAGAACAGATTTCTGCTCATCGTCTGAAACAGCAGAGATGAAGGTTACGCCGACGGCTGTAATGTTAACGGTGAGTTGGAACTGCAAGAACTTCTTGACCGAGTCGTTAATAGCACGACCCCAGCCCAATGCAACGACAATAGAAGAGAAGTTATCGTCCATGAGGATAATATCCGATGCTTCCTTAGCGACTTCCGTGCCAGTAATACCCATAGAGAAACCAACATCCGCTGCCTTGAGCGCAGGCGCATCGTTGGTTCCATCACCTGTAACAGCGACAATCTCACCCAGCGATCGCAACGTCTTGACGAGGATGCGTTTATCCTCTGGACTCGATCTCGCGAGCACACGGAGCTTCTTGACAACTGCTGTGCGGTCTGATTCAGAGAGCTTGCGGAAGTCAGAGCCCTGCATCACGGCGTTGGGCTCGTTGATGGTACTTTCGGTGAGGATACCGCAGTTGAGAGCGATGGCACGCGCGGTCTCGACGTTGTCGCCGGTAACCATCTTGACATTCACGGAGGCGATGCCGCAGTCCGTTACAGCTTCGGGAACACCCTTGCGCACGGGATCTTGAATGCCGACTACGCCCATCCAGGTGAGGTTGTGCACCAGATCAGTGAGGTCGATATCAGCGTTGTCGTCTTCGGGACGGAGGGTGAGGACAGGAGGCCAGTTCTCAAAGTCGCGGTAGGCAAGACCCAGAGTTCGGAGAGAGTTGGTCGCGTAGTTGAAGATGATGGATCGCAGTTCCTCTTTCCCATCGTCGGAGAGGGTTTCGGTGGTAGGTGATGTGGTAGGATCGCCGAGAATAGTGGTGCATTCGCCGAGAACAATTTCGGAAGCACCCTTGATGTAGAGTCTGTACTTTGGCTTATCCTTCGTGGGACCGGGAATTTGCACAACGGCACCCATGCACTTACGCTGGGAGTTGAAGGGGAAGAGACGGGTGATGGGATGGTTGGCGCGTTCGATTGCGAGGGGACCCAGACCGAGATAGCGACGGGCCCAGTCGAGAAGAGCAGTCTCAGTCTTTGTGCCGACGAAGCCTTGCTTTCCTTCTTCGTCTGACTCGAAAGCAGTGGTGTTGACGGTGATGGCAGTCTTGAGAAGTTCCTTGTACTCAGGATCAAGCTTAGTCGCGAACTGAGCCAGCGCAATGGTCTCTCTCTTCTCAGCACCAGCGGATTCCTGCTCAAACGACGAATCGCCAAAGGAAAAGAGTCCACGAATGCCCAATGATCCAGCGACGACGGTCATGATGTTCTCGGTGAGCGTACCAGTCTTGTCGGAGCAGATGACCGTGGCGTTACCCATCGTCTCACACGATTGAAGATGTCGCACCAGGTTATTCTCGCGCGTCATCTTCTTTGTCGCAAAGGCGAGGGAGAGTGTTACTGCGAGGGGAAGACCTTCTGGGACGGCGACGACGATGACGGTGATGGAAGTGATGAGGATCTGGAGAAAGTCTTGGCCCTTCTGCTCGCCTGATTCACGGTTATTGGGGAGTTTGGCGAGGAATTCGATGAGGAGGACGAAGAAGAGAAGAAGACCAGCGGCGCTACCAAGCTTTGCAATGTATCCTGACCTGTTAGTATGTATGCATCTTGTGTAATTGGGATGGTTGACTTACCTGCGAGGAGATTGAGCTTTGCTTGGAGAGGCGTCAGTCCCGGATCATCACGAAGCGACATCATCGTCTTTCCATGACTGCTCTGCTCTCCCACCGCCGTGACAAGAAACGTTCCCACGCCATCAAGGACCTTTGCACCTGAGATAATAAACGGATCAAGCTTCTTCAACTGCGGCGCCTGCTCATGCAGCAGCGCATGAAGAACCTGCTCAGCAGGAACCTTCTTAATAAGATCCGACTCTCCCGTCGCCGAACTCTCATCACAGCTGAGATTATGACCCTCGATAAAAACACCATCCACGGGGATGACATCACCAGGCTCGAGAAGCATGACATCGCCGACGAGAACATCGTGAATAGAGATGTTTTGCGGTTTTCCGGAGCGTGTGATCTTGACGATGCGGTCTTCCTTCTTCTGGTTGAGTTTCTGGAACTGTCGCTCTTTTTGCCAATCGTTTGCTGCGCCGACGACGACCACGATGGTGATGGCAACGATAATGGCGACACCTTCGACCCATTCCACTTTTGCACCGCCGTCTTCATGCGATCCTCCAAAGGTTTGGTAGAGACCTAGAGCGAGCGATACAACGGCTGCGATGCAGAGAAGGATAAGCACGCGGTCTTGTAGAGCGATCCATGCTAGTTCAAGAAATGACTTTGACTTTGGTTCCGGGAG
Organism: Fusarium siculi; assembly: GCA_019843635.1. NCBI lineage: Eukaryota > Fungi > Ascomycota > Sordariomycetes > Hypocreales > Nectriaceae > Fusarium > Fusarium siculi. The sequence continues at coordinate 26,087 of JACDIX010000667.1, forward strand.
GCGATTCGCGCCGTATACTCGTTTCCGATCAGGAAATGCATCTTTTCCTGAAGCGTGCGCATCGCTGTGTGTCGCCTTCTCAACCTTTGAAGAAGTCGCTTCCTCGAATGATACTGCACCCGAGAGCTTTCCCTCATCCACGCTCAATCCAGCCTTTGCATCAGTCCTCAAGCCCTTCTGCAGACCGGGTAAACCACCGAGCGCAACAAAAGCGGCCAAGTTCTTTGGGTTAATGAGTTTCGCCAATTGACCGGGCGAAAAAGCGAAAGGGTTGTTTTCCACGTGGAACAAGTCTTCCTCGCCGGGGTCGGGCTTTAGGATTTCGGCTTGGTCGCCTTTTCTTAGGGCTTCTACCTCGCGAGACATTTGTTCATGATCGGTGCCGACTTTTGTAGACGGCGACGAGGACCATGATTCGGTTCTGGATTTAGCTGTCGGTACTGCAAGAGTATTTGTGTCGTCTAGCGGAGATGGAGAGATTGAATCTGCCGGTGCTGGATGTACCATGTTAGTTTTACCTAGTCGTATGATGTGAGGAAGTCATCGCACTGGAGAATTACCGGGTTCGTTTGAGTCGACAGCCGCAGTGTCGACGGTGATTGTAGGAGCGCGCGGACGTCGTGGAGTGCTAGAGTCCATGTTGAACGACGGCCTGTGAGATGGAATGTGTGGTTCATGAGAGGAAGGGGGAAAAAGGTGGAAAGAGGAGAAGCCAAGATATTGAGACTTGAAAGCGCTGGGGATCAAGGCAGGGGGTGAAAATACACTTCCGACACAGCCACAGCCACGAGGCATGCCAAGATCCTGGGCGGGCTGTGTGATTGGTGATGTCGAGGGCTAAGATGGTATTGCTTGGAGCTGCGAATCTTGGCACTTGCAGGGGTGTTTTTTTGTTTAATCTGGACTGTTCCGTGCAAAGACATGGTAAACAAACTGTGGCAATACTTGTATCTTGATGAGAATAATTTACCGCTTGACACTATGGCTTTATCCTTTACCCTAGGTACTCACAACCATCCTCATAGAGATACTCTGTTCAGATGAGTCCGTCGTATTCCAGCCGCCAGCCAAGATCTAAACGCCCACTAACCGTCCAGGCCGTCCCCACCCCAAATCACAAATCCAAGGTCCCCCTAAATCGCCCCACAACGTCATTGTCTAAGCCTCGTTTTTTAAGCTTAATAGCGCCCATCACGCTAGATCTCATTCACTCCTTCCCTCCCCGGCAACCTTCATCTCCCTCTGTTGCAAATGAAAAGGGGGCGATTTCATAAATCCAGTTTTTAGAGTTAAAAGTCCCTCTAGTGGTAGCTTTTGTATCTTTTAGTCGGCGAGAACTACTTAATCCTGTTATGTGCAGTTTTATACACAGCCCGGTATTGGTCCACTTAGGTCATGCAGAGGGAACTTTTTGGAAAGATGGTGATGTTTGGGGCGAGGGGATTGGCTGCGGCGCGAGAGAATCTCGAAACGAATACATCATGCAGTGAATGGCATGACATGCCCGATTCGGCAGTTCGTTGGACATAACGTGTTCAAGGCACGTTAGACGGTGAATAAACACCGTTGGCAAGTATCGTACGTGGCACTCGAGACTTTGCACACATGACAGACCCGCCAGTGACATCTCACCCTCTTGTCAAGGTCCCAACGGGACTTGGTAGCGCCGATTCACACCAACGATCCGATACAGTATCATCGCGCATAAACAACACAAAAAACCAGAAACCTGCACGTAAAACAAGGAGGCCACCCGTAATTTGAATGCCGGGGCAACCCCTGTCTTTGGTTAAGCTTAATTTCGCTGCATATTTTTCCTGCTTGGCCTTCCATGACGTCAGTGAAGGCGAGACACAATTGGGGATTGAGACGAGACACCGGGATATTCATCTCGGGAGGTTCTGAATGGAGAAGGACGGTGTTAAGCTTTCAGCTAGAGGGGTTTCTGATCGGGGCGGTGCTGGGGCGATGCTGAGGCTATGGAGGGACGCGTAGATTTTTTGTGTATTTTGTTGAGAGAGAGGCAGCCGGGAGAGATGGGAAACATGAGGTTTGAGCTTGTCATGATGAGGTGAGGACGTGTTGAGGAGGCAAATGGAGGCGGAGGTATTGCGGTTGATTGACGCGTTTATGGTGACGACGTGACTCTGAGGAGGCGAGAAGATAGCTTCAACGCCTGCGATATCAGGGAAAATAATTCCCGAGGATGAGTTTATTGCCTGATTATCACGGTTGCTCGTCACGAGTCTGGTCATCATTTGCGTTGTCGTGGTGTCGCGTCTCGAGTTTGTGAGTCGAGATTGCATGACAAGTTTAGAGCGATGAGCACACGGGATTCTTCGCGATGTACATCGCAATAACAGAAAATCTCGGAAAAGAGTGATCAGCCTAAAATCGCTGATGTTTTCAATGCACAACTCTCGCTCTAATACAGAATGACATGGCTCAGGGTTAATGGATTGAGTATAACCGTCAAATGCGCATTCCTACCCGGGACCTTTAATTTTAATCCTTGCGCAACCATATTTGACAGGAATTGCTGTAAATTACAACACATCTACTACGAGATGTTACCGAAGTTGACAACACAAGATGGGTGAACTAAGAACTTACAGTCTACAGGCAATTCCAAATCTTTTGCCTTGTCTGCAATTGTAGTCGGTCATCGATATTGCGGTAATCGGATGGTGCAAAAAATATTGTAGACCACGCTACAGAGCGCAGTGGCTCGACACAAACATACTGCGACCTACGCTTAAAACGGAGGTGCAGTGGGATCATTGAGACTACTTCACGTGTTGTCTCCAAGCACGATTAATGTCAATATTCTTTCTCGGGTGTCAAACACCTTGCAACTGTTATGGCTTCATAAAACCCAAGTCTACAATACTTACGCTTAGAGTCCGGTTGTTGTACGTCATCTTAGAGGCTCCCGCGACTTTACTACGTGTAGAGGTAGGGAGACAGCTTCGTAGTGATCTGTCGCTGTTCACGTCTCCCAGCAGAGCTACAAGGGTTCTCGTAGCCATAGTGCGACATGCCGCATCTCCCAAGATGTAGAGTCGCAGCTGCACCGACATCTGGCAGTATGTAGTCTACGTCCTGAAGTTCAACAACAAGCTGAGGACAGTCGCGACGATGAGTCTATCGAAGAGAACAAGAGTTGAGGCTAGTCATCTTGCATCTTCCATCAGTTCTAGCTGAATGAAAGCAATCTTGCCGGTGAATCCCAGTTCGTCCAACGCGACACCACCCGATCCAGACATCTCTGAAGAGAAAGAAGATCGAGCGTATCAAGTCGAATGAAAGACCGGGTATTGTAATCGATCGTATCGTCGGGCTAGGTTCTCGCCGGATTTGCTGTTCGAGAACGCATGCGCGGTCGTGAACGATGGTGGGAGAATGAGTCGCAGAGAAAGGGAGGACGATCAAGGCTGTCGGCGGACGTTAGAGATGGGACTTGAGTCGTTTGACGTTCCGTGCGACGTTTGTTGGTGTGCGCCTCTTGAAACAGTAGGTATCTCTTTGTTCTCGGAGCTTAGTCGTTGTCGTGGAGCAACTGCATCTATTTTATGCTGTCGTAGGAAAGCAACGCCGGTGATTGCGGGCCAGTCATGGTTCAGGCGGCGAGTCGTCGGCTGCGGAGAGGATGTAGGAATCAGGAATATGTTCTCGTAGGCTTCTAGCTCTTTGGGGTCAGCGGTATTGGGACCTCACAGCGCTCCTGGCTCACGCATCGCGGTCGCGGGATCAGGCCTTGCAGCGGGGACGGCATCTCGGAATGTCGCATGGAGCGGATGATGTGAAACAATGAAGGAAGACCATGCAAGGACGTCCGACTCGAAAGCGACAGCGGGAAATGAACGATCACGGGACCAGACTCTTGGGCGCGAAGTCGATTCGGTTTTGGATCGAGGTGTCGAACGCGAAATCTTGAGTGTTCAGATTTTGAGGCAAGTGACGAGGGTAGAAAGACGGTGCTGCGGGTCAACAATCACACCGTCAACAGAATGGTCTTGGACTCGAGCGCAGCAGGTGCAGACAGGAGCGTCAGTTCGATGGCTCCTGCGAAAATGGTGAGCTTGTGCCACAGAGAGCGCCACACTCATACCAGCGGCGCGCCCAGAGCCCAACTTCAAACGACCACCACGAGCTCAAATAAAGAGATAAAAAGATAAAACCAAGTGCAATCAATTCCTGTGGATTTAAGGATTGATTTGCATGTTTGGAATTGGCGAAAAAAGAAACTCCCGATACGAGACTCGAACTCGTAACTTTCAGATTTCATGTATTGATAAAAGTCTGACACGCTAACCAATTGCGTCAATCGGGAGGTTGATT
>JACDIX010000668.1:0-14889 GCA_019843635.1 Fusarium siculi
CCATAGTATAATTCATAGCCTAATCCTATATTGACCAGTTTTTCTTCATCCTGAAAACTATGGACTCAGAATGCTTGGTTATTCCACCAGCCTTAATGCTTCTACCCCATTTCCCAGCCGAGGAGAGGGAGTTCTACCCAGATTTTGAGAATTTCATCGCGGTAATACTAAGAGAGAACATGGACAGAAGCCATCGTGTATCTGACAACACTTTTCCTTGACGTCAACCGATGTTTTGTGCTCTCTGTTCATGGCCTACTGTCACTAAACAGGACCTCATAACAGAGTTGCCAGATCGAAGCTGCGAGTGTTAAAAATCAAGCCACCGAACAGATAAATCGATATCTCGATACTCTGAGCTTTTATGACGGTCTTTTATTTGTCAAGATCACACATTGATGCGTACCAGAGACAAAGAATGACCAATGGTATTCTTTCTACCATTAGGTATCACCACAAGACCTCCTTTCTTAGCAGTATTCAACATCAATTCCTCTATTAGAGATCCTATATTTAGTTACTGTGAGTCGGATGAAAACCTGTATTAGCGAGCGGATGTTAGGCAAAGGAGCTGAATCTCAGTTGACACGCTATCACTGGAGCTGAGCAACACTGAAGCCACGCTCTCCAGTGTAACATATGAATCCCGCGCATGATCAAGCCGTTCCACCAGATAAAAGACGTTTGCTATCCGAAACATGCAGCGTACAGCCAGATTGCCTCTATGGTAAGTAATTGCTGTCTTGTAATATGTGCTCATCTATGAGTTTACAGCCCACCTATAAGCATCCATTCTAGGACGAACCTGGAAGGCAAACGGAGAACTTGATTTGGCGAGCAGTTGGTCACTGTATCCTCTCAACCCCTATCAAGTTACCGTCTAAGCATAGGTATGCTGCCCACTCTCGATGGCCACTCATTTAACAGATCTTGATTTTATGCTGTCTCCCCCTATCTTCACATCATACCTCATATCACAAAAAGACCAAAGTTCACTTTTGTCCCACTCCAGACCCCCTTATCCCAAGGGTCATGAAATTCATGAGGCTGTAAAAAAATATCTTTTGAAAAAAATCCCCGCAACCGATCGATGCAATTACCGTGCGTGACAACTAACCCATGACAAGATCGAAACATGATCAGCAGCCTTACTGAGCCTTCTTGGCAAACTCCACCCGCAGAATGAGATGCTTGAAACCAAATCCGTCCATCTTCGCACAGGCCTTGACGGCATCGCCCCGGTCCGCGAAGCTGATGAACGCAAAGCCCTTGGCCATACCGGTTTCCCGGTCCTTGGCAAGGAATACTCGGGTGACGCGGCCGAAGCGCTCGAACATGTCGCGCAGCTCTTGCTCCTCTGCCATCTCGGAGACCTATATATGTTGTTAGTGTGGATATGTGGAGGGGGCGGCGTGACGGCACTCACGTTGGTGACACGCAGTGTAGCAAAGTCGTCCCTCTCGCCGAACTTGGATCCCATTCTCTCGCCAGCTGTCCCGGTTCCACGCAGAGCAGGAGGAACATATGAACCCTTCTTGGCACCAGCGGCACCCGCACCAGCAGCTGAGGCCTCGTCTCCCATACCAGCAGCAACATCCCCAGCAGGAGTCTCTCCAATAGGTGCCATGGTATCCTTGTAGGGACACCTGGCAGTGAAATGCTGACCGTTGCAGATACGGCACTTGACCTGCTTGTCCTTGAGCTTGTCCTTCATGGACTGGGCGTTGGCGTCGGCGGACTCATCCTTCTCGGCCTTTCGCCAGTTGACGCTTGGTCGGAAGATAATGTTCTCGCCGACGGAGGTGGTGTCGGGGGCAGGTCCGGGGGGATCCTTTGCGCTGAGGCCGAACTTGGGCCAGGTTTTTCGGTCGGCGACGCGGGGGTTTACGGTCTCGGTGTGGGTGGTGTAGCGAATTCGGCGGGTGGTCTTGACCTTTCGGCCATCGTCATCGTAACGGAATGTGATGATGGTCTTTGTTCCATCCTTGTTGGAGATGGTCTGAGGCTCGGGGAGATCGGTGGAGGTCTCCTCGATATCGTCGTCGTCGGCCCAGTCGTGCCTGTTTTTGAATGGTGGGGTTAGTCAAAGGATATCGATACAAGACCCTAGTCAAGGAGAGCAGAGCAACTCACTTGGGCTGGTTTGCTACGGCGGCAGCCATTTTGAATCGAGCGTATCCGTGCAATTTGTTCAGAGATTCTGTGTAGGTCTCGCGGTGCCGTAGGGATGCGTCGTCGTGGCTCGTCCAGGCGTCACTTCGTGATCTCTCGTGGGGTTTTAGTGATAGTTGAATTTATTCACTTTTTCGTGGTGCGGCGGTTTGAGCAGAGGTGGGGCAGATGTCAAGCCACAGGTGCTCGAGGCGGATGGATGGTCGAATCACATGATGTGCACTAGCCACAGGGCCAACTTTATCCGATCCGGCCGTCGAGCATGCCCGTCAAAGGTGTAATTTGGTGACGTTACTTTGAGAAACCTCAACCTGAGGCTTCAGAGTTTTGTTACGTGGGATCATGCCACCGACAGAATTAATCTGAAAATTCTGAATTGAATCATCATGGAGATTGCCACTGGTTAAACGGAAAAGCGGCATGAGAGGATTCGAACACGGAAGAGGGATGCGTGGCGCAGCTCGAACTCGTGCAACACATTGAATTCGGGGTTTGTTTCAGAGCCGCATTTGAAGCAAATAGTCACTCGTATAAAATGATTTGACAAGAGCCAAAACGATTATTCGACATGTGTTGGAAAAACTGATACAAACCTGTGACTCGGTAAATATCCTTGAAAGAGTCACCTTGTTGGGAGATGAGATGAACTTGTCAAAAACGCCAAGGGACAGGTGCTCGAATCTATTGAGCCAAGCGTGGCGCAGCTGAAAGAGAGTCCAGTCCGGGTCCACGTAATGGAGCGACGCGGTCTCTGTGGCGCTCGGAAGCGCGCTGAGGCCATGTGAGAGGATACGATACGGGGCCGGGGGAGAGAAGAGGAGGGAGGGAGCTTGAGACTGACTTTGGCACCAACGCCAAAAACATCCTACTACAAGCTTGGCTTTGGTTGGCACTTCTCCTCACTATCCGAGGCCGTTTTCTTTTTCCTTTTGTATTCCTTCCCATCCACTCTCTCTCTCTCTTTCACTCTTCCATTCTCATCTCTACTTCTACGCCTTCTCCTCTTGGCGATCGTTTATCTCGATAACTTTGCGCGCGACACCCCAAATCTACTACCTCCTTTTTCTGTCGCAAACAATCACATCATGGCTTTCAAGCAAGACGAACCTCCCGCCTACGGCCCTCCCCCAGGTGCCCCTCAGCCTACATACGGCGGCTACCAACAAGACCCATATGGCCAACAGCAAGGCCAATTCCCACAGGGCGGCCAGCAGCAAGGCTACTACCAACAAGGCCCTCAGATGGGCTACTACAACCAGCAACAAGGTCCCTTTCCCGCCGGCCAAGGTCCCTATCCTCCTCAGCAAGGCCCCTACGGACAGCCTCCCCCTCAGGGCTACTATCCCCAAGATGATCAGAGAGGAGGCGGTGGTGCTGGTGGCGGTATCATGACTGGTCTGCTCGCTGGTCTGGCATGCTGCTGCTGTTTGGACTGCCTTTTCTAAATGCCGATTCACTGCAACTCGATACCACCGCCGATAGCGGACATGCAGACAAATGGAGGGATCGGAAGCGCAGCGTGGCGCATCAGCAAATGGAAAGGGTTTCCTGTTTCACGGCGTTGGGGGTCTTTCGACTACAGAGCTCTGATTTTATGCTACGTGTTTCTTTGTTTCCTCGATAAAGTACGACTTATAATTTCATAATATTCAGTCTCAATGCGCATATTTGTCCCCAAGTGCGTGCATGTCAAGCTAAAACTAATATGAGACTATGCTGCGGCGAAGGCTGTCTCAAACTCGGACCTAACCTTCGTGACACAATCATTCGTGTAAATCATCTTTTGCACATCCGGAGATGTCCACTTGTCGGGAACCGATCCACTGGTCTTGTGCTCCTTGAACATCCTATCTCTCTCCTCCTTTGCTTTTCCTTCACCAAGATGCAGCGTTCGACCAGACAGATATGCCATTTCGACGAGATTCGAAGTCCATTCCTTTCGAGATTGCTCATACACCTTCAAGCACTTGGCGATGGTCTCGGGCCGAGTATCGGGCGCAAGGGATAGAACCTCGGCGATTGTTGAACCGTCCTCGATAGCCATGGCAGCTCCTTGGCTAAGATGGGGAAGTGTTGGATGGCAAGCGTCTCCTAACAATGCCACTGATCCTTGAGTCCACGTAGGTAGTGGCCTGTACATCCTTAGTCGCCACTCGCAGACTTCTCCCTCTGGAACCAGGTTGAGCATCTTCTGTACAAGAGGGCAGAATGTCTCAAATACTTCCAGCATAACTTTCTTGGATCCCTTGGTCGTGTATGTGATTGAAGGAGCGGATGCAAAGTTGTCATCTGGTTGAACAGTTGAAAGGTTGTAGATGGACTTGTTTGCGATTGAGTAGGCGATAATGTGTCGTTTCTCTCCCACCCATCTTACAACCTCGTCGCTATCAATGAGAGCCAGTAATTCAGGGTCATGCGCCATATCTTCTCGCTTGAGCATGATACGGTAAGCAGCTTGACCAGTTTCGGCTTCTTCAGGCGTGGCGTTGACTTGTTGTAGGAGCTGAGATCGAGTTACACTCTTGATGCCATCGGCGCCGAGGAGAATATCAGCTTCACGAGTGACCGCCTCTCCATCTCTAGGCTGGAGCTTGAAGGTAACCTTGGGAGTGAAGCTCTGAACTTCGATCAAACTTGTTGCAAAGTGAAAGGTGATGGCGCTCTCTTTCTTGCAGGCTTCGTATAGATGACCAGCTAAGGAAGCACGGTGGCCACAAAGGTGCGAGAAACCGTACTTTCCCTTGATGTCGGGCATATCAACATGAGCAAGTTCAACATTAGTTGCTCCCTCTGTATGAAGTCAGTGTATGATCCCAAGTCTGGAGATTTGCAGACTCACGTCGAATACTGCTCCCGGCTACACAAGTAGCTTCTCTCTCAATATCATCCCAGCATCCCAACCTATCGAGGATTCTTCCCATGTTCGGGGCCATCTGAATACCAGCTCCAACAAAACCGAGGCTACTGGCAGTCTCATAAACATCAATGCGTTTGAAACCTCGTTTGGCTAGAGCTAGGGCAGCTCCTAGTCCGCCCATGCCGGCGCCCATGATGGCGATCTGCAAATCTTTGGTGCTAGCCATGATGTTCAAGCCAACTGAATACTCCTGAGGCCAATGAAAATGATGTTATTAAAGATATAGACTTGGCATTGTTGAGAAGTCGTCGAGACTTATATATACATCTAGTCCAATGACGGTTGTTCCTTTATCCGATCTCATTCATATCGTTACCATCCCGAATCAAATGCCGGTGCGGGGCCCCGAGCGGATGTACGCATCTCAATGGAGATTGATCGATACGATATATGTACGAGTCCGAGAAAGGGCTCTTCACAAACAACTAATTACATATAGAAACGAATAAATTCAGGTGTTTTTCGTTTTATTTCCTTATTTGGATCGTGGTAAGCTCCTATATCGGCGCAGATAATTCCTATTATTCAGCGTCTGCAGAATCTGGGGTTCTCCGGTGTCGTCATCAATACACTTTAAGCCATAAGCACTATCATGTGCTCTTCTTTTTAATCGACTAAAACCTTAGACTTTTGTAACGATGCATTGGATAACGTGTCTTTGCGGAAGTATTTCTCGGCATGTGGGAGAGGTTTCGGAGACCGAGATGGTTTCTGATCTTTCTCTTTGTCACTGCAATATTTGTCGCTATTCGACTGGCTTGCTTTTCACGTCCTATCTTTCGACCGAAAACCCGAAAGCTTTTGGTGGATTGAGTGTCTTTGAGGCCCCTGATGGCTCGTGCCGGTATTTCTGCCCGACATGTGGTTGCCATGTATATCGATCACACCAAGATCAAGACGGCGAGTGGAGGTGGGGAGTGGCTACGGGGGTCATTACAAGAAGCGATGATTCAAGCGTGAGAGTGAGTTATGTGACGCACCAGAAAGTGGAAGATACCATCGATGGAGGTGTTTCGATATGGCTTCCCCTTGAGGCGCAGCAGAATCTCTCGAAGCACTCACATTCGGGGTCATTTACACCGAAACCGAAGCATCTCGATGCACTTTGTGCGTGCGAGGCTGTCCATCTTCGCATCACACGCCCAAACGAGGCCAGTTGTCTACCGCATCGCGCATACCCTGACCTAACATACCCTTACTGTTCTACGGATGAGTCTATCACGTCGAACCCATCAGACGAAAAGTGGTGGATCAAAGGAGACAAATATCTCGCTGGAACCTGCGCTTGTGAATCTTGTCGGCTGGCCTCTGGGTTCGAGATACAGACCTGGGCCTTTATCCCCCGAGCGAACATTTTGATCCTTTCTACAGATGGGTCAGGATCAGAGGTTCCATTGGACTTTGAGAGGTTACCGACGGAAGCTCTGAAGGCATATCAATCGTCGCAAGGTGCAGTTCGTCACTTTTGCGGTGGATGCGGTGCAACTGTGTTTTGGCGAGATGCTACTGATTCAAGTGTAGTTGACGTGAGTGTAGGACTATTTCGAGCTGATGAAGGAGCTAGAGACGGGAAATGGCTTCATTGGCATAAGGGCCGCATAAGTTTCGCTGAAGAAGTGCAGACTCATCGATCTGGTCCCCTGGCTATAGCAGCTCAGGGTTTATTGGGTACTCTTGCGATGGGCCTCCTCGGGGAGCAAGAAAACACAAGACCTTTATATAGGGTGCCAAAATAAACCCAGTAAAAGATATCCTAAATTTAGTGTAGATATTCTAAATTTATGTAAAGTTACCTAAGTCTTTTTGTCATTTAGGATCAAGGTCTCGAGTTTTCTTTCCTCCCCTAGCCAGGTCTGGCGTACCCTGTAAGTCGATGCTAGTAACTAAATTAGCCCCTGGTCATTCCAATGCACATCCGGCAATGCACTATGTACATAGTCTTCAATATGCACGCTGCACGCCGCAATATATGTAATGGCCATGGGCCGCATGAAGCGGTGAACAAAGTATAGCATTCGTAAAATCAGAAAAAGACATGTTTGTGTTGAAGGCTATCATTCTCACTGTCATTGGCTAAGGCACCTAAGCTGGACTTGATACTCCATACTCCGTACAAGCTATCAAATCTAGACTCGTTCCCTTACCTCCAACTTCTCTTGTTCAAGAAGTGCCTTGCATTCCACATTCCTCAAGTCACGAACACTCCATACCTACTAGACATGCTGTGACTTGGGCAAGATTCAACGCATGCGTACTAACTCCCTGAACCAGTTTCCCCTACCTCAACTTCCAACAAGGGATACTACCAGAGATCGCGGAGAGTTCAAGGGAACACGTGAACTTGACCCAATCTACTAGACACCTCCCTCTTCAAGTATGTACTTCAGTCGTGGCTAATTGTGCTTCATTTTGGCTTCTTATTTGGACCGACAAACTGTCGCAAACGATCGAATCGACTATCAATACACTTCCCAATTCTCTTCCAAATACTGGCCTTGCATTATTCACCAATGCAGTCATTAACCGTGGGCTTTTCTTCTTCCACGGCCAACATGAACTCTTGCTTTTTGTCCATGAATGTGAACTGTGTCCGTCGGCGTTTTCTCTCAGTGGCTGCCTTTGGAATGGCCAGCCTCGCCTCGCCTCGTCGAAAATTTGACCATAAAAAACCCTTAACTCCCCAACCGCAAACGCTTGTGCTGTCGCACTCCACCAACGTCTTGGCACGTGTTCGGACGGCAGACTGCCCCTTGATCCAAACTGTGGCAGAAATTCGTTGATGGGAAAAGAAATAGTCAAGTTACAGACAAGTGATAAGGAAAGTGTAATGGCATGCCTCAAAGACATGCAATGCATCCATCTGGGACCTGCTCTTCTTAAACATCCCATTCTTCTTCTTCCTCTTCCTCAGCAGCATCGCCGTTAGTAGTCAATGCCGAGAAAGAACCAAAGGACTGAGAAGGCTGGGAAGTCTTGTTAGGCCCGGTGGGTTGCTTAGCCTGGACGGCGGGGCGGGCCGCAGCCTCGTCGCCAGATCCAGCTGAAGTAGCATTCTTAGCACCCTTCTTGGACTTGGTCTTGACAGTGCTCCAGTCATCATCGTTTTGGAGGAGCTGGATCTGCTCCTCTTCAGAAGGTAGAGACTCCATCCACTTGCGGTCGGTGCTCTTGGGGGCATTCACTGCAGAAGCGGGGGCTTCCTCGTATGTGTCGAGCGGCTGATGAAAGCCATTCGTCTGGGCAGCCTCGGGGGCCTTGGGAGCTCCCTCCTTCCAAGCGGATGACTTGCTCTGGGCAGCAGTGAACTGGGAGCCGTCCTTAGCAGCACGTCCCTCAGCAATGCGAGCGGCGCGGCGTTGCTTCTCCTCGAGAACCTTTCGCTCCTTCTCGGATTCCTCACGAGCAGCCTTGGCCGCCTCGGCCTTCTTACGGTTCTGGCGCTGCTTCTTGGTCTCAACAGGAGCCTCCGCCTTGGGGGTCTTCTTGTTCTGCTTTTTGGGCTCGGTATCGGTCAGACGAAGAACTGTTGGGCGAACGGGAGCGGTCTCGAGCATGTCGGAAACATCGCCTGCGACTGCGACTGCGGGACCGACCTTGGGTGAGGTTACAGGAGACTGGTCATCGTCGCCGTCGGCACCAGTGGTAGATGACAGAGCCGACTCCTTCTCCTCGGCGGCGCTGGCCACCTTGTTGGCGCGGGATTGCTTGACAGACTTCTCTCGCTGTTTACCAGCATCAGATTTGGCAGCAAACTTGGTGCCTTCCTTGGCCTTCGCCAATTGTCGGGCGAATTCGCGATTGTCGACATTGTCGTCTTTGTCCTTCGCACTACTCGTCCAAGCACTGGTCTCTGATTCAGCCTTGGGTTTCTTGGAAGCCTCCTGTGCCTCTGATGCGAAGGCCTCCTGGCGCTGCTTCTTCTTGCGGTCCTCCTTACGAGTCTCCGCCTGCGGGCTCTTGGCCGGCTTGATCTGAGCCCGCGCTTGATTTCCAGCCTTCTGGCCCTGAGATAGTTGGTAGAGAGCGTAGGCAACGGCAAAGAGCAGGGCGTAGCCTGCAGTGGTGTAGAGGTAGCCCATGTTATCCGTCGTGATTGAGTGTTGTAGTTGTAAGGGGCGTAAGGCTGAGCCAAGTTGCCTCGAGATTCGTTTCGAGCTTCTGGACGAAGATCGTGGCTCTATCCCAAGTTAAGCGAAACAGGCGTGGGAATTCGAGCACGCCTATCGGTTAACGACAGTTGGCCTCTTGATCTAACGAACCAGAGCGGGTGGAAGCAACAGCTGTGTACAAAAAGAAGTTGTGGATGAAGCGTGGTTGTGAGGTTGAGCTAGGTAGGGGCAGCTAAGCTGTCGCAATTATAAGGCCAGATTGTCCTAAGCAATGAGCCAGCCAATCGCTGAGCCGTGAGAGCGTCGATAGTCGTGAGCGAAGAGTTAGGGGGGAATAAAAAGACAGGGAAAAGGAAAGGTTGATAATGTGAATAGATGAGGAAAGGGGTGAGAAATGATGGAAGTCGGTTCAGAAGAAGATTGATGAGTCTGGCGCAAATCACACAGAAGGAGAAGACACCAGGTGGCTTGAAGTCAAAGTCAACCAGTCGTCTTTGGGCTACCTGAGGCGAGGAAGGGTCGCGGGATTGACTGAATTGGTTCCGACTGCAGGGGAGGTAGAGCAATGTTTGGACAGAAAGCACCCGACGCCAAGGCAGTGGGGGAGCTTGGGGTTTCGGAGTGGGGAGAAAAGGTAGCCCGTGGGCGGATTGTGGTGAGGAGGTACTTTGACTGGAGAGATTTGGATCGAAACTGATGCAGCCACTGTACTTTTACGGAGAGGCTTTCAATAAGTCAGCGACTGCCCGTGTTACACGAGGTAGACAGGAGGAGATGGCTACGTTAAATTCTTGGGGGCGTTTGGGATTTATCCGTCAAGTTTTGTTGGGAAAAAGCAGTGGGAGAAGAGACGTCGTTCAGTTGTTGGAAGGAGAATAGACTGGAAGTCTTTACATTGAATTCGCTCCTTCCAACCAACTTCCTGCTTTGGCTGGCTGAGGTGGATGAGACGAGCACTACCTAGGTACCTATTCATTAATATTAGCGGAGCCGCCCATTACAACTAAAACCAGGGGCATCCAATCCAATGAATGTTGGGCCTGGGATTGGCTCATTACCACTAAGGGCAGCTTCGATCCTGAATTTCAGTGAGAGGTTTTATCACGAGGCATGTACTTTGCTAGATGATAGACAGTGAATTATAACATGCCATTTTCCTAGTATGCTACAAGTCAAATATCTGCGAAGGTCCTTGTTGAAGTGGCTGTACCAGCTTCGAATATACCTAACACATTGTTGGTCACGTGTGTATCGTATCCTCTGGGAGACTGCTCTCCAAAGATCAAGGGAAGCATACAATTCATTGAGGACAGCGGATTGTTTTCGTTGGTCAGACGTACGTGGCTGAGGGATAGGTTAATCGTGAGTCACTGATAATTGCTCGGAGGGTAGGTACATCGCGATTTCTTTATGTTATCCCTGAAGCCTTGAACTCTTGCTTTGGACTCATTTGATTGGCTGTCGAAGTGATTTTTTAGGTTGCACATACTTCATGCCATCTGCAACTCAAACTGCACTACCCTGCGTCAGGCTCGGATCTCGCAAGTATTCCAACTCTGACATCCGTGTAAGAACGGCAATTTCGCGTACTATCGTGCAAGTGCCACAGGAACCCAATAGAAGTAATGCCCATTCATATCTCGCTCAATTGAACAACCAATAGCTCTTGTGAAAAGCTTATCTCAGCAACTAACACCACACCCCACCTGCCCACCTGCCCAAAACCGAAGGAGGGGAAACGCTCATCGGCATAACATGCGTGAACAAGATTCTTACTTTGATCCTCCTGTTTTCAACCTGCAAGGTTTCAATTTTAAGCTGCAAGTACCTGAAGAATTTGATTCCTGGGCTACGGGGCTGTGAGAATAAACCCAAGGTTGATTAGATTCCTCTGCATTCATACTTTCTCAAACTTGTTGAACAAACTTGAGCTCCTCATCTAAGTCGCCACTGGTTTCTCTGAACATAATCTCGAAATTCGAGAATGGCTCCCAAGCAGAAGATCATTATCGATACCGACCCAGGTAACTGTCATGTGCTTTGAGGCTGGAGCACCTAAATTCTAATATTTCAAGGCGTCGATGATATCCTGGCCCTGCTTCTTGCACTCAGTGCCAAACCGGAGGAGCTTGAGGTTCTGATGGTGTCCGTCACATACGGCAATGTCCCCCTCCAAAGGTAAATACACCTTTGAATTCTGTTCACTATCATGAATCAACGCTAAAGACTATCTCAGCTGTCTCCGAAACGTTGTTTCTCTCTTCCATGTGCTTGGGAAAGAACTTGAGTGGAGGAAGTCCACTGGCAAACCCGAAGGCTTTGGAGCCATGAAGGCAAACAAGCCCATCGTGGCTGTTGGCCCTGACCACCCCCTTTGCGACGAGGAGCTGATGGCGGATTACTTCCGTAAGTACAGTAGCTGCCCAGGTAATCCGTTCGTTTCCTTTACTAATACGTGAACTTCTGTAGACGGCATCGATGGCTTGCATAATGTTCATGAGGCTCATCCTGATTTGTCTCCAGCCGAAACCTGGAAAGGCATCTTCAGTGATGGCGCCAACGAAGCCGGAGACTATTCTCCTTTCTTCACGCCATCCAAGGCGCCCTCTCACCACGAGATTCTCCGGATCCTCAAAGAGAACCCCCTGGACACTGTCTCCATCCTTGCAGTTGGTCCTCTTACCAATGTTGCCTTAGCAGCCGCAGAAGATCCCGAGACTTTCCTTCGTGTGAAGGAGCTTGTCGTCATGGGCGGTGCTGTAAATGTCGAGGGAAACTGTACCCCCGTGGCTGAATTCAACTGCTACGCTGATGCTGTCGCTGCTGCTCGGGTTTACGCACTCACCTCCCCCAAGCCGAGCTCCACGATGCCGACTATTCCCCAGGAGCTTTCAACTTTGAAAGCCTACCCAAACAAACTTTCCCGCCAGCTTAAGCTCACACTTTGCCCCCTCGATATTACTACCCCTCACTTGATTGGCAAGAACTACTTCAAGGAGAATATCCAGGCTCACGTCGAAGCTGGCAGCCCACTTGCTCGGTGGGTGTCACACTTTGTCACTAAATCCTTCAGCAAGATCGAGGATATGGAGGGTGATGAAAACGAGCCCGGTCTTTCGTTGCACGATCCCCTGACGGTATGGTATATGCTGACCCGAGATGATCCTAAGTGGAAGACACCCGAGAAACTGGAGGACATCCGTGTGGAGACCAGCGGTCAATGGACACATGGAATGCATGTCGTTGATCGTAGATTCAGAAAGAAGCCTGCCGAAGCCGCGGTCGCCCTCTCAGAAAACCCCAATGAGGACCCCCATATCTTGACTCTCGATGAGGTCCCTGGCGACGACCACGGTTGGCTGAGTGTCCTCAAGGGTAACCGTCTCAACCGTGTGATCGATTCTCCCGGACATGACATCTTCAAGGAAGTGCTCATGCAGCGCATCTTTGGATAGAGTCCAGGTTGTCGATTTTGCGTCAGCTTAAATAGTCAAATGAATCATCTCCAATTGTTGAAAGCATATACCGTGGCGAAGGCCAAGATGAATTGTCTAAACTCCCTGAACTCGAACGCCTTGTGATCCTATCGATGCCGTGGAAAAGAAGCTTCCCAAACCTCCAGCAGTGGATGCTGTACCCCAAACAGAATAACACGAGAGAAAATGTCGCAGTGCGGACCGCTTTACGATGTTTCGAGTGTGTAGCCTATACGTGCTTTATACCGCCGATTGCTGAACCCTTGACTTCTGTCCA
The DNA here is from genome assembly GCA_019843635.1 of Fusarium siculi. Classification (NCBI taxonomy): domain Eukaryota; kingdom Fungi; phylum Ascomycota; class Sordariomycetes; order Hypocreales; family Nectriaceae; genus Fusarium; species Fusarium siculi. The sequence goes on from JACDIX010000668.1 coordinate 12,952, forward strand.
GTTGATGCTGTCGTCGAGCGCCTCATCTACGAGGCCGATTGAGCATACGTTGTCGCCGCGGACGAGGTATAGACCTAAAGGCACTTGAGCGGAAGGCTCAGGATCGTCGGGCGTCCGGATAATTCGTTCCACGGCGTTGTTCAAGACCTAAGCACATGCCGTGAGCGTTTGTATGGTCAAGATAAGTAAGAGGGCACTCACCAGATTAGTTGTTTGGTCGCATGCTGCCAGAGTTCCGACAAGAATACGCGAATCGGCTGTCACGATCAGGACTTTCTCTGCGGTCTGTGTTAGCAAGCTGGTAAGGTAGGTAGTAGAGCTTGGGAACGGTGTCGTACTGTTGAGATATCCACCGAGTGTAGCCATGACGTCTGAATCTCTTCAGCGATATCGTGCTTGGGTTCTGAGTGTGGTATTAAAGTATATTGGCCAGCTATAGAGGTTGAAGTGCGTTGAAGGGAGTTACTGGACTCGTTCAGTGGGTATCAGTTGAAGCTGTTTCGACAATCAATGTGGGTGACTGTGGTGGACTTTTTGGAGGAGCTCCCAGAGCAGAGGCACTAGACCTAATCGGGACTGCTTCCCCGACCAAAGCACACGACAAAGTTGCGATGCTGGGTGTTGGCGGCGGATATGTGGTGTTTGTTACGGTTTTCAATACTTGACATTGGGTTGTGCATCTGTCTTGTATTATTATCCAATCTAACTACTAGGTAGATCGACTTGAACGCCACTTTATCTCCGAGGAACAAACAACTTTGGATTCATGGGAGCAGCAGCCTCTATCCTGTCTGTGCCTTAGGAAGCCACGTAGAAATCGACGAACACGAAAGTCGTAAGAAACCGCAGCACAAGCAAGATCACAGGTCAACGGCGTGTGTATTCAGTAGCGAGAAACATACCGTAGGTACTCAATACTGAACTACCCCTTGTTACATTTGCTCGCATCACGAAACGCTACGAACCAGAAAGTCGACCCTAAATGAAACCTGGAGATGATGGCATCCAACACTTGAGTACTGCTTCTACATATACATAAGCAGGATGGATTCAAGAGCACGGCAACATCGTTCAACAGCGGAGCCACTCCTTACGAACATTGAGAAAGAGCGTGTTTAAGCGTTGTCTTCTCCGACGGCCTGCCATCCTAGTGTACGCGAAGAACCGAAACACACAGAAACAGTGTCTATCTCGACTATTCTAGCGTCACGCACCAAAGTGTCTTCTTCACTGCCCAGGCCAAGCCCGAGCAAGCAATGAAAACCGAGCCCATGTAGTGTTCGCGTCACCTGGAGGCAGTGTAATACCAGGGACACTGTGGGCAGAATCATGTGCAAGCACAGAGGAAACTGCCCGAAAGCCAAAAATAGGAATAATCACGNNCAAAGAGAGCTAAGGAGAAAAGGAAAAGAAAAAAGCGAAGCTTGAGCGGGACGCGACGAGATTTTATAGAGGAGGCTGAAGGCGGTGAGTGGAGCTTATTGGCAGAATTTCTGGCGAAGCCTGAGGCTCTGCGTTCAGTTTATTCAGTACAGCGCAGGCAGCAAGCGAGCACTTGGGTCGGGGACGAGCAATGACTGAGGCAGCTACGTGTATGGGAGGGTTGACAGAATCTTGAAACAACCTATGGGTTCGACCAAAGGAAGAGAACTGGCAGGTATTACTTGTAGAAGCTCGGGGTACTTGGCATATTTTGGTATCCGAAGGGTGTAGTACAAAATGTCCTGAAGGAGCCTTATTATATGGTAAAGAAGAAGTGGAATGGGAAGGATAGGCCAGAAAAGAAAGTATGGGGAGACTGGAAAAGAGAGAGATTCCTGACGAGTGGGAAAAGGGAAGTCAGACGAATTCAAAATACCAACAACACACACAACCACGCGTGGTTCTCGATCCCTAGGATATCTAAAAAACCACGTAATAATATACACGAGATACAAG
>JACDIX010000669.1:0-29823 GCA_019843635.1 Fusarium siculi
TATAATGTTAACTCTCCTTTATATAAGGCATACTATCTAATACCCTTATTATTCCCAAGGGATTTACCTACAGTCGCCTTTATTCTTATACACTCCCATCACTAGGTATTTATAGTACTATAGCCTGCCTAGTCCCACAGGACTATCTGCAATCAACCTCGTGTCTTACTCTCCTGGAAGTAGATCTGATGTCACACCGTCTTTAAACCTTACGACCAAGTTGTTTAATGTGCCTGGCTCTGATTTCCCAAAACCCTTTCAGACCTCTCGCCCACGCCATCTTGTAGGGTTTTCAGGACAGCAAATCTCACCAGGCTCAGATTCCCGGACAACGGCATTACTTCAGTGCTCGGAATGTTTCACGAGCTAGTCTCTATCGTGATTCTGCGGTGAAGCTACTGTTTCTCTGTCCTCACCGCTGACATACAATGTGAAATGCTTTATGCGAACGGTCCATCGTTTGGTAGAACCCAGCCTTTCCCTCTGGAGAACGGTATATATGTGGCCATAAGAACAAAGAATCAACTTGGGCATCTTAATACAGCTGGCACGCTACTTCAGCCTCCAGTTATACGACTGTGATATCAAGGGCGTCATTAAAGAGACTGCTTTGTTACGGTGTGCAACGGCATTGGGTGAAACTACAGCCAGAAGTCGGCGAAAGCCTTTGTGGGAGAGGAAGAGAAGATGGCTTGGAACTCTCTCTAACCACCGCCTTGTTCCAAGGAAGCGACTTTGTATACTGGATTATGATGTTGGCTTCTACATGTGTTGTTTTACGCGTCTTAAGTAGAAGCCTGCGGCGAAGAGAAAGTTGGGTATACGTTATGTATAAGTCCTCAGTTGCTTAAAATAATACTGAACGTTAAATCGACAGATATGCCACTCGAAAACATAGACATTAAATACTTAACTTCTAAATGAAGACTGGGAGACTTTTGCTGACAGTATAATACGTGGAGCTATAGCTATTGATCCGAGGAGACGCTATACAGAAAAGATCAAACCAGAAGAAAGGGGATTGAGGCAACCTATGCAGCGAGTAGCCGATTGATAAAACACAGCTGCATGTAGAAATAATACGAGCGCTCTAGACCCTGAGCGTCTCTGGGAACATCAATTTGAGGTTACTTACCCGGCGCCTATTAGATGCTATCCTGTGTCGGGTGCACTAATTCAACCCACCCCGTACATCGAGCACGTTGTCACTTATTCATCTTTGATTCGCGCTGTTGACTTCGCCAAGCTTCAGCTTATGATAGGCGCGCCAGAGAGTAACGTCTGAACTGTGAGCTAGTCGTGATATGTTCTGGTGAAACCTGTGGCTCAGGGATTAAAATGATCATATGGGACTTGGATTATTCGGCAGATGTGTTACACGAATAGCCATCGCTATATATCGGTAAATGAGTTGAAAGACAGATACTTCATTCAATGAGGAAAGAGATATATAGCTTGTAGTCAATCATGCATACGTCTACATCGTTGCAGGGTTACATCTGCCGAGCTTCAGCTCAACGGGATATGTTACAGCGAAAGCTCTGCGCGCGTTTGTGTCTATACGACGGTGTAAACTACTATGTTTTGGGAAGGCTGACGGAAGGTGGCGTGTTCTATCTCGCTTGTCTAAGACATTTTAAGCGATAACTCGACATTTGGCTTACAGCTATTGGAACTCTAAATACATTCTGTGCCGTGATTGCCGAACTAGATCTGACTAGTGAACCAAATCTGTGGTAAGGCCGAGAGGCATACTAGTGCTAGCAAGGTTTAGAGTTAAAATTTAACATTTACCTACCAGTTTACTGGGTAGCCTACTATTCCAGGAGTTGTTTCAGATGATGATAGGACTAGAATTCTCGTATTCTAGTCTGTCCTTCATCTTACCCCTACCATGGCGCAATTACATGCCTGCTATCCAAGCCTGTCTCTAAGGATGAAGCTTCAGGATGTGTTCAGTATCATGGTAAGAGATATCACCAAGATCCTAGATGTTGTTTACATATAAATATATCGATATACCGCTCTTTTTTATTATCTTTCTCCTCATCACATTCGCAAGTTATTCAATAGATCACTCCTCAACTCTTTTTAACTCACCACTATCTACCTCTAACATTCTTTTCACCATGAAGTTCTCTCTTGGTCCCATCCTCCTCGGCCTGGCTGCCATTACAGGCGTCACAGCCTCTCCTGTGCCAGCCTCTGATGCTGCCACCTTCAACGACAACGTCGCCAGAGCTCCTCATGCACCTGCTGTGCCTGATGATTTTGAGCAGACTGCCAACGCTGAGACGAACGAAGTCGCCATCGTCCCTCGCGACGTGAGCGATGAAGCAGCTTCAGGCGTATCCAAGAGAGCCATCAACAAGTTTTTCAAGATCCACGTCGTCAATGCAGCCGGCAGAGTCCTGGGCATCATTGTCATCGACTACGTGATCAACCAACTTCCCGGCAATCATGAGGGTATCAACGCCTTCTACGACAAACTCACAAACGTGAAGGTCAACGGTGAAATTGTCGCTACACATTTCGAGAATAACGAGAATCCCTTCAAGACCGCACAGAATGTAGTTTTTGACTTCAGCACTAAAGTAGTTTCTGGTGTCATTGACCTGGGTCTCGATGCCGGCGGAACCGCTCTTAAGGTTGTTGGCACTTCGGGTATTCATCTGGGCAACCTTGTTGTTGCAAAGGCGCTCCATATCTTTAACGATAAGAACCAGAAGATTGGAAGCGTGGCTGTTTAATGGGGGGCTGTTTTCAAGTCGAGTGAATTTTAGAGGATGGTTTGGCAGGGCACAGATTGAGAGGGTTTTTACAGAGGTTAAACACAAAGGGCCCATCGTTTTTGATGATGACTTGCTCTGACCGTTGACCTGGACTTTTCCCTCTCGGCTTGCCTATCAGGGTTGTATATAGGAGAACGATAAAACAATATATAAAAGGGTGTAAAAAATTGAGTATATACAATAACACATACCTACAAGTTGATATATATTATTGAGGGTTTTTAAGACTGCTATTTGTGTTTACTAACATTATCGCTAGTATATACACTCTATCTTGTCTTAAATACCAAGTGTGGGTTTCTATATTAATAAGACACTTAACACTTGCAACCGATGAACATAACAGACGTGAGCTTTATCCTCCCTTCCCGAATTGAATGGTTTATACGACTATAACTGACACCGTCGAGGACTTTAACAAGATAGTATATGAAAGTGCTAGTGAGTGTGTTCTATCTACTTGATAGTTCGGGTAAAGAATGATATAGCGTACTAGACCGTCCTCCGTCCTGTTTCATTTGTCTTCTGTGATTGGTTGTGCTGTAGCAAATGCAATCGCCGAAACTGGCCACCCCTCAACTAGAAGTGAAAGCCGGCAACTTCAACGTCATAGTTAGCTCTGCCACAGTTCAGATTGGCAGGCTCATCATGGCTACAAGATGCACCCAGTTCGAAAGACGCCTCGTATATACCGCCGGTAGCTGCCTTGTTTCCTCTGAACCATACACATCCTGCCTTCCACTCCCTGTTTACAAACTGGTAGAAAAGATCTTCGCCAATGTCGCCCCCTTTTTCTGTGTAAGCTGAATAGACTCCGATACCTGGGACATAGTGTTGTGTACTTACAAACAGAAGCAGAGGGCGTCGTACGGTACTCCCAATTGCGTAGATCGTCAGACCAGAAGCGGGTATCGTAGTAAGCGCGGCACAAAGATCTCCTTCCACTTGGGTCAGGAATGTCGACTCCAGTATCGAGGCGCTTATGGAGATAACCATCTTTCTCATATGTGATGTACGTCTGGATAGGTGAGGTGTGGTTAAACTGCCACTCAACGGCTGCGGGATTGTCAATAGTCCTGTTGAGTCCATGGCGCTGCGAGTTTGCGTTCTCATACCAATCAACATCAACACCATCGACACGGAAAACAGGGGAGTCACGAGGAGTGGGAGTGGTCAGTCCGATGAAGGTAGCTCCAGCGGTGGCACCAGCAGCGGCGATGAAAGTGACGAGATTAGTGAGGATGTCAACACTACAGGCGGCGTTGGTAGCAGAGCCATGAGCGCAGTCGAGAGCGGTGTTGCGAAGAGAGACAAAGAAGGCACCGGCACTGAAGGTTGCAGTGCTCACCAAGATGGTCAGGGCCGTGATAGGCCCACGGGCAGCTAGCAGAGCTGGGATAAACATATTTTCTTTGTAGGGTGAGGATGGTGAGGAAATGAAGGAGTTTGCTGCTTGCTTGGATTTTGATACTGAAAGCGACGGGAGTTTATATGTTTTTCAGAGCTTACAATTCTTATACTATATATTCTCTTCTATACGGACTAGAACGTCGTTGGAATCCTTAGGTGATCCCTGTATTGCCGTACTGTGATTCCTGCCGTCTCCTGCGGGTACCTATCGGAGACTGTGCCGAGCAGGCGGGTAGATCGGCAGCCGTATATGCGGTGGGTCTCGTATTCAACAACTATTTACGATGATCTTCGTCGCTATTGAGTTATAAAGGAAACTATCAGGATAAACTCTCTACTCACCTAGCTTTGAGAGGCATAATTATCTTTTAGCAGTAAAGACCGTTTGTACGCGTCGGGGCAAAGTCTTGTCCCATGGCATTCTCTCGGCTCAGTAATTTGGTCATCTTATGATCAAGTGCGTTCTAGTGATGGCTGGCCGATGCCATCGTCAATAATGGTTTCCTGAGATTTGATCTCACTTGGATAGACAGAAGGCCATGGGTTGATCACATCATTGACTCTTTGGGAGCAGAATCGCCTGCCGTTCTTACCGGCAAGATGCCGAACTTCCATAATTTGCTTGTCAGTGGCCATATACGTGGCTCGTGTTCCGTTTGCCAACCCTTGATGAATGGAATCTTGTGCTTCAGAGTGGAGGTAATGAGGCTTTGTCTAGGTGATATGTGAGTCCGTGAACATTTTCCCAGATGCACGTGTCGTCTAGCGCTGGCATTATTCCAATGGGGTTCAAGTTATGGCACTGTATAGGTTTAAACTTTGCGCTATTACGACAGCTGATCGAGACGCTGTATTGCGCAAATTAGGGACTGTATCAACATGGCCTGACCTTGTGGATTTAAACGAAGCTTCTCTTCTTTGAAGTAGGCTGAGAAGATTGACATCTACGGGCAAATGTTGTAAATCCCCATTTCCAAGCTCCCATCAATTGCATTAGCTGCACATGACATCTTCGAAAGGGTCCTAGGGCCAACTTCCGACCTAGCGAGGACTAGCTGGGTCATAGCGCCGGCAGATGGACTTGACAGGCAAAACCTAAGGGGCCTGCCTACCTGGGTATGGCGGATAGTCAATGACATTCAAGCAATCACATAGGAGTCAAGGAAATGGGCCCCGGGGACCAAGAAAACACCGGACCTTAAAAGAGGGTGTCAAAATATACTCAGCAAAAGATATCCTAAGCTTAGTATAGGTACTCTAAAAAATTTACCTAAATCTTTTTTGTCACTCAGGATCAAGGTCCTGAGTTTTCTTTCCTCCCGTAGATGGGCTAGGAGGTAGGCCACGGAAATCGAGGACGCGTACCTATGCACAGACCCTCCACGCAAAACATCACCACCTTCTCAGTTCAGAAACATGCTGTTGATGTCACTATCGGTCCGACAGTCCGCTGAACGAATTGCCGACACGACGATCTCACTCCTACAATTGGCAAAAAACACGGTGGGTTCTATGATTAGTAATCAGTAACCTATGTATGTCAAACCTGCCTTCATCCCCCAGCTGTTAACAGACTCGCAAACCACGATTCATCAACCCTTGCCAGCGTCTGAGGGTCACCGTCCTCTACAATCCTTCCGCGATCCAAAACAAGCACCCTGTCGCAAAATTCAGACACAATGTGCAGTCGGTGAGCGACCATAACTATCGTACAGCCAGCAAACTCCCTCTCGATTATCGCCAGCATGTCTCGCTCCGTGTCAGCATCGACTGAGCTGGTGAACTCATCCAAGAGGAGTACAGAGCTGCCACTCGTTTTTCGTTTAAGTACTGCTCGAGCAATGTTGAAGACCTGCCTTTGGCCTTGACTAAGTGAGGATTCTGATAGAATACCGCACAGCCCGCCATGTGATTCTACCATATCCCAGAGGCCCGTTGCTTGCAGAACTTCACGACACTGCTCTGGCGTTGCTACCCCCAGCGGATCTAGATTCTCCATAACAGTACTGCCTATTGGCAAGAACACTGGGTCCTGCGGTACGGTTATTATTCTTTCTCGGAGCATCTGAGGATTTATAGATGAGAGAGGGACACCGTCAATGGACAGCATATACTCGGCATTATCCTTTTGCACAGGTTCTAACAGGGCGAGTAGGAGGAGAATGAAGGAAGACTTTCCGCTGCCACGCACCTTCAGTTAGCAAAAATGTCTCAAGACTCTGTGATAATGAGAGGCAAACCTTCCTGTACGACCGCACAAGGCTATCCTTTCGCCGGCCCGGATGAAGACATCAATTCCTTGCAGCGCGTATTCCTCAGCATCTCCTCCACTGGATCTAGATTGTAAGTCAGGTTTCTCAATGCCTTCTCAGAGAGCTTCAGCTAGAAACTTACTTGTACGCCGCCCAGACTCCTTGTACTCCAATGATGCCTTTCGATGGCCACTGCCGATCAAGTTTTACGTCACCATGTAAAACACTTTCTGTCCCGGTCTTGGTAGTAAAATTCCTGAGACGAGCTACAGCTCCAATAGAAGTCTCCAATGCAGCATAGAACCGCACAATGTCGCTCAACGACTGACTCAATGTCATCAGCGTGACAAGTGACGCACCGGAAAGACTTGAACTGGACCGAAGTTGAGTTATCAAACCTACAAGAGCCGTTGCCGTAACAGCAACGACTACGTTCAAGGTCAAATACAGCCAGCGCTGTACCATTGACAGTAGATACATCGGCCTCTGGGACTGGTCCAGCAGTCGATGATTATGCTTGATGTTTTTTCCCGTCCAGCCTAACGCACGAATGGTGGCGATGCCTCTGGACGTATCTAGAAAATGTGTGTATAACGGACTCTTGGCCTCGAGGTCCAACAATCGCAGCTGCCGAGATGTACGGAGGTAGAACCGTTGAATCAACCATAGGATGAGTATCATAGCCGGGTAAGTAAGTCCTAGCCACGGCGATGATGACGCGATAAGAACCCCCATTCCAACAACACCAAAGATATCCAGCACTACGTTGGCTACAGCCATAGGGAGCTCATTGTCAATGATAGTTATATCTTGGGAAAAGTAGTTGGTGATGGTCCCAGTATCCGATGTTGTCAACAGTTGCAACGGTGCGTTGATAACAGTCTCCAATGCCCTTTGGTGAAGTATCGAGCCACTGAGACGGATGAAAGGACCTAAAACTAGCACGACAGCAGCCATAAAAGACAATAAAGCTAGTACTTGGAGCATTCCGTAGATTCCAATATAGTAGGCTTGAGAGTGTATTCGCGCCAATCCTCTTTGTGGTCGGGCCGCATCGTCAGCCCAGAAAGTGAGCCATATGCGTGGAAAGTTGTTGAGGAAGCCGTTGCATACACAAGCGAAAACGAAGGCGACAATGGGAATTAGGCCGATGGTGCGTATGTAATAGGAAAAAACACTCCTGTCACCCAACTTTCGTGCCTCTGCTTCTTCTGTAGTCATGGCTACAGTTGGTGATGCTTGGGAGGATGTCGGGTCTGTTGTACTTGCAAGTCCCTCAGTCGAAGCTGGCTCTGAGGCGAAGCCTAGATCAGTATTTGAAAGTGTACCGTCGCCAGCGGGCTTCTCTGCAGTCACGTCTCCATCACTGCTGATTCTAATGGCATGGTCCGCGGCTTGGAAGTGCCGAGGGTTGTGTGTGCACAGAACAACAGTGGCCCCACGACGACAAAGCACGCCATCTCGCCCAAAGACATGCCGGAACACATGATCCGATGTCCTTGCATCTAAGCCGCTGAGGACGTCATCAAAAATCAGGAGTTCAGCGTCTACAAGGTATAGCGCCCTAGCAATTGCCAGTCGTTGTCGTTGTCCGCCACTCAAGGCAATGCCACTGCTTCCGATCATCGTGCTATCGCCCTGGGGGAGATTTGCGAGGTCTCGATCGAGCATAGTGGCGTTTATGACGGAATTATAACGCTTGTCGTCAAATGAGCTATTACCAAGGATGTTGTTGCGGATGGTGCTGTTTGTTAAGAACGGCTGTTGATCGCAGTAACCAATGACTCTGGATCGGTGGACAGCCACAGAGCCTGTCGCAAAGGGGACTTCGCCGAGAATAGCTTTGCATAGGGTGGATTTCCCGCTTGCAACAGGACCAACAATAGCTGTGAGACGTGATGTTGGAATAGCTATGTTGACATGTCTGAGAACAGTAATGTTCTCGTGCCACCCAAAGCTCCCGTTCTTGATCACGACGTGAGGAGTGCCTTTCTCCTCTAGAGTCTGCATCTCAATTCCAATGCCATTAGTGCTGGCAATAGAAGGAGAGGACGAAGTCATAGACGCGGCTGACACAATGCCATTATCCACATGGCGATACTCAAACCTTGGCTCACGTTCCAGATACGTCTGGACCCGTTGAAGGCAGGTTAGCGCCCCGAGGAACTGTGGAATCTTTTGAAACAGTATCATCAGAGGCGACGCGAGGAGGGTAAGGTATGAGATTGAGACAAATATAGAGGTAGTGTTGAGCGCCTTGGTTGCCACAGCAAATGTGATAACGGGAGACAAGGTCATGGGAACCTGAGAGATAGTAGCCGCTGCAGCAAGGAGCATACGCCAACGCCCACCGATCTTAATCTCTCTCACTCGCAGTCTCTGCACGTAAGACTGGATTGGCTTTGTCATGCCTGACATCTTAACCAGCTTCATCTGCGAAATAGCCGACGCTGTGACACCAACTCTCATTTCGATTGCCTCCATCCATTCTTTTTGGCGCGGTCCAAGAAGTTTACCTATCCCAAACGCTGTCAGGGTTGAGACAGCGACTACGCCAAGGGAGGCAGCGAATGCAGCGCCGAGCTCTCGCTGAAGCAGCCAGCAAGACAGAGCGATCTGGATCGTATTGGCCCAGTATTCATGGAGGTCGAGGATTCCTCTTGTGATGCGCTCCACGTCGGTGCTCATCAATGTGAGGGCGCCAGAGTCACCGTCGACGGGCATCCTCAGCTCTGTTGTCTTTTCATACACGGCGAGCACAAGAATGCCTCGAACCATGATGACGAAACGCTCCTGGAAGTACCAGTATAATGCTGTTGAGAACGCGATGACCCCGTACGTCAGAGCCGTCGCGCCAATGAGTCCATATCCATGGCTCTGGTCTTGTTCTTCGCTCTGCAGGTAGTGCAAGAGGGCGTGGATGAGAAAAGGTTGGCACATACTGGCAGCGAGGAGCGCTGCACGGGGAATGATTGGTGGTAATAACTGGAGGGCTAGTATCTGCAGCAGTAAACGTGCCAATCCATACTTTTGAGTCTTGTATGGATTATTCCGAACCTTCTCAACAAGATGATGGTGTGTTTCAGCTTCAAGTGCTTTGTCGAGGGGATATAGACTCTCCAGCGTCAGGATGACACGATAGCCTTTCATGAACAGCGTGTTCAGCCAGAAGAAGACGCCAAGATTCCAGATGCCGCTCGTCTCCTCAGGGCTATGCTGCTTCATGTCCCAGCCAAGCCATTTCTCTTTCTGTCGAGATTCTGGGTAAAGCATGAGAGCTTTGAGGGCAGTGGCTGTCGTCAATACAGAAGCATAATTCTGGTCCAGCCCCGATGTAATTAGAAGCCATGCTGTCCGTGTCCGAGCAACATCAAATAATAACGTGACGGAGAGGTAGGCAGCGATGGCTGTTGAAGGTCGTGGCGCTCTTGAATGCTCAATCCATGACAGTGGGACAAGAAGTAGGGCTGCAATGGAAGCAAGGGAGGCAGCAGCCAAAGAACGTTCTGAAGCAAACTGGGGCGAGTTGCGCCCAAGAATGATAAGGGCAAGTTGCAAGAGGGCCAAGCCTATTGCAAGAGACTATATGACGATGAAGAAAGTGTTTGTTAGTGACTTGTACCCGAGACGAGGCGATGCATTAACAAGAGCGGAGACACATACTAGCTTCGTCCACTGAACCGCCGAAGCGCCGACAATTGGGCGACGGCGACGATAAAGTGCTAGGATACGTAACAGCCCAAGGCAAATTAAGGCAGTGGCTGGTGCAATGACAAAGGCGACATCTTCAAAAGCGACAGTGAAGTCAAAGTTGCCTCTACAGCCACGCACAGCAGGCCCCAGCGAGTCATCGTTGAGACAGGCGCTAACAGACGACATGGCCACAGAACTGACACTGGCACTACAGGTAAGCGGGGGGAGAGCAAAAAAGGATTCTCGCCCTGGAAGGTCTTTATCTATGACACTGCATGCATTGTGCGGCACAGCTGAATGGGGATCTGCATGTTGGTTGAATGCCTGTGTACCGTGCCCTGTTTTCCCCGCTCGCCTGTATCATACTGTGCTGCACTTCCCTGCTGCGGCCGATAAGACAGCGCAAACACGCCACCGGATCCTCACAAAAGTCCCCTAGCACCCTGTAGTAGTAGGGATCGTCAACATCTTCTCCCTTCCGCCTGCTGACGAGAGAGGACCAACACAAGCTTTTACTTTGACTCATATTACTGTGCTTTTGCATTGCATTGCAGCTGGATACGAGAAGATTTACGTCACATGAAAGACTGCGCAACACTGTCAACCACGCAGCTTCAGCCCATCCTTGCAAGGCGCGCTCAGCTGTTGTTTGCCTGCCAATTGCCAGCCTAGCCACCACTGAACACACATTGTTCTTCCCTCAGTGCCAGAATCTATCGTGGTTCAATTGCAACCGACATCCTCTGTATGACACAACATTTTTGCAGCTGGTCTGCGCCATGGACAACGTTCAGCACGGCATCGCCGAGTCGACACCGCTTCTACAGCCCAACCTCAATGGCGATGCTCAAAACAGAAGCCCTCCTAGGACGAACGGGGCAGATGAGTGGCGGACGGCATGGCAGCGTCACTTTTCCCAGTGGTCAGCTCTGTACATCTGCAGTCTGTTCATCCTGCTCGTCGACGTCCCCAACTTCCTCAGCGAAGTCCCCAAGCTTCGTATGCTCGAGCTTGGTCTCTGCCGTGATTACTACGCTGCCACTGATCCAAGCGTCATCGGCCGCGATGGCTCCGTTCCCGAGCATCTTTGCAAGCTCCATGAAATTCAAAGCGCGCTCGCTAAGATGAGAGGTATCCTCGGCATGATTGAGGGTATTCCTGGTCTCATACTCGCTATTCCCTATGGCGTCCTGGCCGATAGCAAGGGCCGTCGGTTGGTCACGGGCCTTAGTCTACTGGGCTTTGTCCTGAGAGACATTTGGGCATTTACTGTGCTCTACTTTCATCGAGTATTTCCTGTCCGTGCTGTCTATGCTGCACCCGCTTTCTTGGTGCTGGGAGGAGGGTCTACTGTCATCAGTCCCATGATCATGGCCATCATTGCTGCTGCAATCCCGGAAGCATCCAGGTATGTACACTGCCGCAAGGACAACCTTGCTGAGTAATTTTGGGCTGAAGATTGATGAAATTCTTTATAGAACAAGGGCTTTCTTCTGGGTGCAGGTCGTCCTTCTCATCACTGAGCTAATTGCGCCACCACTTGGTGCAATTCTCATGAAGGCACTAGGACCGCATTTTGCTTTTCTGACAGCCGTCCCACTTGAAGCTCTGGCCTTTGTGGTGCTTGGATTCATCCCCAACACAAAATCATCCGACAGTGCCCCAAGCGACATAGAGGGCACGGAAAGAGAAGAACCCCAATCAGCTAATGACGAATGCGAGGAAAGTATGAATGATGAAAATTCATCAAAGAACAAGGTTCTACAGGCTCTATCGCACCTCTCACGCAATATCCGACATGGCGTTCGTACATTAGGCAGTCATAAAAGTCTTCTAGTCGGCCTTCTCGCGCTTGTCGTTGCAAAGATGGCCCGGCCCATGCTAGAACTCATCTTGCAATACATGTCTGTGCGGTTCGGATGGCCGCTGGCCAAGGTGCGTGTTTTCCAAGAACAGGAAACCGGCAAATATCTCCATTATTCTCTCCCGAGTTCGCTAACGCTCTATATCCAGACGGCGTTGTTACTCTCGATCCAAGCCGCGGGTCAGATTCTGCTCTTTGCTATAGTCCTACCGCAAGTCAATGTCTGGCTCATCAAAAGAATGAAGACATCTTCTGCTGCGAATCTCGCTCTGACTCGAGTGTCAATCATCATCCTTGCTGTTGGGTCACTCTGCATGGGTCTAGCCACAGCTGTTCCGGCGTTCATAATTGGTATGTACGGTATCAGAGAAATCAGCTACGCCCTGACGAACTAATTCATTCATAGCCTTTTTTGGATATACGCTTGGCAATGGCTTTTCATCCGCCCTGCGATCTCTCCTGACAACCATGGTGCAACCCGATCATCTGTCACTCTTATTCACTGCAATCGCCGTGTTTGAGGGTATTTCAACTATTGGCGCCTCGCCACTCCTCGGACTGTCCTTCTCAGTCGGTTTGGACATTGGGGGCATGGCTGTAAGCCTGCCGTTCTTTGTTGCCTCGGTTCTTTATGCCCTTGCTGCGGTGCTGCTTGTTAGTGGCATGTCTACAGTCGTGCCCGCCTAGCGTCTAAGTTAGCATCTGTCCTTGTGAGACTGTTAGCATACATTTCACATAGTTGATCAATTCATGGGGTACTGGCGCTGTGATAAATATATTTCTTGGGGTCCCAATATGTTAGGTGAAAACATAAAAAAAACAATCCAGTAATTTTTATCTCGAACTAGAGAAACAATTAATTTGCCCCGTACTGGAATCGAACCAGTGATCTTATCATGTCGTGTCTTATTACTAGTGATACGCTTTACCACTGAGCCAACGGGGCTTGAAGGGATTGACACTGCCGGCTCGACAGCGTGGGCAATTGAGCGACTCTGTTCGCACAGCCAGGAAGGCTAACATCATCGCTTCATTTTCTCGGACGTCAAGATTGTCACGGGGAAACAAACCAGCCGCTTTGGTACTCGGGTAAGGATTGCAATTAGGCGCAGATTGTCACCTCGGCTGCCTATCACGCAGATCGTTGTGAAAACCCTTGTCCCCGCAAAGATAACATGCCCAAATCTGGAAATGATTGACCCCAGATCTAGAAATGATTTTCTCGCCATCTCAGCGACGTAGTCATCTTAGTAAGGCCTGTTTCAACTAACGCTCTATGTATTGGTTTTCCAAACACTCGCGTGTCGGTCCAGGACACAAACCATGAGTAGAGCGATGCGTGGGTGAGTAAGATGACTGTGCATGATCCAGCTTGTATCACCATGTCCAGAAATGATCTTCATCTACTGAACTGTTCAACATGAGGGCACTTAGATGGTTGAGTCGAGTGGCAGCATGGACACAACTATAAAAAGACAATAGAAAGAGCCAAACATCTTAGCAACTCAAACAACATTCAATCTCTCAACATTCTCTCTTCTTGAACAAGACACATCACTATTTCTCAATTCGCACTTGCAACATGGCAGCTGCAGCAGTCCAGACATACACTCCCGCGTCATACGACCACCGCGCCGTTGATGCCATGACTGACGTCGATGTGGCCGCCCAGCGACTCCAGGAACTCAACGGCTTGGATCATATGAAGTCCTGCATCAGAGACGTCTTCATGAAGCACGGCGTTGACAAAGTATTCGGTGTCGGTCTCCTCCACCGCCACTACGACGTTGCCCCCAACGAGAAGATCATCGAGCTTGGCCCAGTCTCGTCGCCCTGGGTTGTCGGCGATGACGAAGTCGTGACTGGCGGCTCAGTTCTCCCTCACACCTGGCGCGTCTTTGACGGTGAGCTCAAGCCCACAGAGTTCAAGTTCGTGCCACAGTGTGATCTCTCAAACGTTGACCGGCCTGTCTTCCCAGCTGCCTTTGTCAAAGAGCTTATCGGCGTGCTGCAGGAGACAGGACTCGATGAGGTTCTCGGCGTGAGCCTGTACGAGGCTGGAGATCCTGACAACGAGACCATGGAAGTGACATATGGCCGCAGTAGCATCGTCATTCCTTCTACAGGTCTTATCGGCTCCAAGGTTATTGGCCCACAGGGTTTTGACGCATTCCAAGCTGCTTGGACTTTCAGCAAGAAGGAGGGCGAGGAAGTTGTTGCTCACCATGGCATCTGCGCTGCAATGGGTGTCGATGATGGTGTCACAGCTCGACATGGGATCTGTGCCGCGAAGGCTGCTGACGATGGGATGACCGCCCGCCATGGTATCTGCGCAGCCAAGATAAACGATGGTGTCCAAGCACTACACGGCATCTGTGCAGCTAAAGCTGAAACCGGCTTTGAGGCCCGTCACGGTATTTGCGCCGCAAAGGCCAAGGATGGTGTTAACTCTCGTCATGGTATCTGTGCTGCCAAAGCCCCTGAGGACGGTTTGAAAGCTCACCATGGTATCTGCGCCGCAAAGGCCAGTACTGACGGAGTTACGTCTCGCCACGGGATCTGTGCTGCAAAGGTCTCCGAGGATGGTATCAACGCTCGACACGGTATTTGCGCCGCCAAGGCCGCTGACGAAGGAATAACGGCTCGCCATGGCATCTGCGCTGCAAAGGCTGCGGAGGGCATCAAGGCGTTTCACGGTATCTGTGCAGCCAAGTCTATCGAAGACGGTGTCAAAGCTCACCACGGCATTTGCGCTGCCCGCATTGCGGAAGATGGTATCAAGACCAGGCATGGAATTTGCGCTGCGAAGGTTTCCAACGAGGGAATGACTGCTCGCCACGGTATCTGCGCCGCACGTGTTGCTAATGGGGATGAAATGAAGATTTAAGATGGTAGTTACATTACGTTGTTCTGTAGTCATACTGCAATGCGGGGAGGAGTGAGCCATGTACACATGGTTCATTGACTGCCTGCTTTGGAGGTGTGTACAGAGAGATAGCCATAGTATGAATATCTATTAAATTCAAATATAAATATAACTCTCTTTGAGTTCCAGTAACTAATTATGACTTGTAATTCAAGAGAATTTAGGGTTTTTTGTTATGCTGACGTAGCCGCTCAATACATTTCTATAGGCATTTATCTATTGATCAATAGGCGCAGGCGTCAGTGACAGTCTTTTTTTACAAGATCTTAAAGTTAAAGTTAGAAAAATAGTGTTCACACTCACAGACCGGATTCGTCATATCCTGTGATCGGAAGCTACGTCTTTCTGATAGGATAAGTAGTAATGTAGGAGCGCGGTAAAGGATGTCGGAGGGTTGCATTCCGAGAGCTCCAGTAAGAACGTCCAAAGGTTTGGAAGCTAATTCCGACAACCAATCTGATTAGCTGAGCTTCATTGGACCCTGAAAACAAAAGTTGGACTCACCTGTGATAAGAGTTCGCTCTTATGAGATGTAAGCTTAGCCGCCGGCGCATTCATTTCATCCTCCTTCAGTCGTTGGCGCTGCTCCAATACCATCAGCGCTCCGCTGTCAATGGCTTTTTGGAATTCAGCCCTATAAAGATGCTCGGCGGCTTTGAAAATCTCGGCTTGGTAGATCTGGCTCTCGTGATGTGGCCAGGCTTCGGCGCTGGCATCGATAGTCCTAAGGACACAACCGAGGCCACGAATTCTACTAACTCTCTGCATATCATGGGCTCTAGACATGACTTCAAATGAGCTGGTGTAGTAGGTCTTTACGACCGAGTCGAAGTCGCGAAAGCCGAGCGTCTTGGCGCAATCGATAATGTAGGCGATCTTTCGCTCCATGGTCCATGAGCAAGGAGGAGTAGATGGATCATCCAGTTCTGCCGGGTCACTCAGCGGGTGCAAAGAAGACCTGCGACTCGCATCAGGCACGGCGAGAACCTCGTTAATTTCGGTAGTTGGTGTCATCAAGAGGGAAGCTGTCGGTGGTTCTATGCCACAGCGAGCTGAGGTGTGGGGGATACCTCTATTAAGGGAACTATCACCTGTTAGGTTCTGATATTGCAATGGTGACATGTCTGCGGCGGGTACAGGCGTCGTGATGTGGCCAAGTGGAAGCGAAACGCCGGACAACGAGCTCAGTTCTTGGGCACTCCAAAAGCTTCCCAGGTGACCGTTAGACTTTGTGAAGAGATTCTCTATGTGGTCAAAATGGGGTAACATATTTTCCCCGCTTGAATTCGAGCACGACGGTGCAGGCATGGGTATAGGGTGAGGTGACATTCTTGGAACGACCGATCGGGAGTTAAAATTTGCGTACTCCAGTTGCTGCTCCAGTTCTTCGATACGCTTCTTGAGTTTTTGTCCTGTTTTTTTATTACTTAATGATTCTATTCATTTCCAGGCTGACGAGGACATGGACGGATGAGAGCGAGCGATGTCGCAAAGTGGTGTTGGGAGAATTGTAGGTGACTGACTGTGCTTTCTCTGGGCGATGCGATTCTGTGTTTTTCGTCTATCTATAGTCTCTGCCAGAATCTGCATCGGGACATTGCTGTCATCTTCGTCCGATAACGTCTGTTCGGAAAGACCTGACTGTGATCCAAAAACTGACATGTTGACATCGGCTATGTTAGACGTCAATTTGTAGGTACAGAGTTCGTCGGCATTAGACCCAGCGACTTCACTGTCAATTTGAACCCAGCTGAAATGCTTACGGCTTACACTCCAAATACGAGATCAGGCATTATGATTGCCTCACCAAGAACGGCTCACTGCTTACTGCATGGCCGACAAGCCGACGCGCCAACACTAATGCACGGGCCGTGCCTTTTCCAAAAGTTCCCTAGCCGCAGATTGGCCACCAAGGAGCCGAGGCCAGTGTGAGAACAAAAATACAGGGCAATGGCTAGAATGGCACCGTTCAAACCAAGACACCCTTACAGCTTCTCCACCTATGACGTCCCTTCAGGCGTATAACTAGCCAAAAACTGTAAAAGGGAGGCAGTATGAACACTGTGGCGTACAAGGGTTCTCGGTGCTTGAAGGATCTATCGTACTTATGCATTGTTTTCGCGCCGTGCGGGAGCATGTTCCTTCGGGTGCCACTTTCCTAAATGGACGATCGATTGCAGATAGCTGAAACTCGGTCTTATCTTTCTCTTTACGTCATCTGCCAGAACTTTACCGACGGATAAGGAGGTGCTCAATGAATCCCTTAGTCGATCGTCAGCAATGGATGTCTGTGATACGATCGACGTCGTCGGATGAAACACTCTGGCAGACTACATACCGCTATCAAGACTATTTTGGTCACTAAAGTAGGTAGTACCATGATCGTTACGCTGGTCCCTTTCGTTCACGTATCCAACGAGCTTCTAAACAGTCGATTTAGGTAGTTGATTAGTCGAAGGTCTCGTCAAGCCAAGTGCTTTGGACGCCACTAGATGAGATGAGCACGAAGAAGCGGAAGCTTCCATTTCAAAATATGTAAGTCTCGAATTGACGCCGGCAGCGATGATCAGGATGATTTGGTTTACGATCTAGTCAAGATCCCACGCTTGGTAGCTCTACACGAGTTCAGTATAGAGGCCAAGCATGGCGTACCGCTTTCAAGGTATAGACAACAGACAGATATAATGCCCTTATGCCACATTTACCTAGGGCAGAAGTTTAATCTAAGTTACTAGGTTCGACTTCGACTTTCCACAGTTGCGGATGCCTGGTTTCACCTTTTGCAAAATTTCTACAATCTTGATTTGGCAGAGACATTTGACTTTGACCTACCAAACATCATTCACAGAGTCTTCCAAAGTTTTGGATCCATGTTTATGTTTTTCCCTGTAAAGGAATCCTGTCGGTTGACGTTGATCAGAACTTAGTAGCTTCCTCAAGCGAAGAATGTCAATAGGCTAGTCTTTACGCGAGCAGAAAGGAACGTTGCGATTTTTGCATCCAGCACTTAGTCCAGAGCTACGATGAGGTCTTAAATCACTTTTGAACAACTAGATCTTTCTCTGTTCTCAAAGAGTCCCACTAACCAGGCTCTTTAGCCGACTAGCACTTACAGTCCATATATCACTTCGGGACGTTCAAAGCAGGTGATTGTTATTTTATAAGTTTTACGACCATATATCTAGAACAATCAAGGTCAATGCCTTTATAATTGTGTTATAATATGCAGATACCGTTAGGAGAATTTAACTTAAAAAGGAGTATATAAAGCAGAAAGTGACACTAAATAAATAAATAAAATCAGAAGGAATAAACTGTCTCTCCAAATGTCTACAGATCATCATCCAGCGGACTGAGACCTTGGGCAGTACCGAGCCTCTTCTCGAACCAGAATCTCAACCTTTCAACCCTCTCCCGGTCAACCATATACTTCATAAAATCATGGGGGTCAGTGTGTAATTGATCCACCAAATCAGGAAACCCGGCCGGCGGAGCGACATCACTTCTCACAGGCCAGAAACCATTCGTCTTCTGGAAGTCCTTGCTCAGTAAAAAGTTCTGCAGCAACTTAGCGCCCTCGGGGTGCGGCGCGACCTTGAGAATGGCAGTGTGCTGTGCCCACGAGATGAAGTTGCTCTTAGGATATGTCGCATTGACAGATCCAGCACCGGTTGTCAGGCCCATGGTTGAAGTGAAGGTTGCGACATAAGGTGTCTTGGGGTTTCTGACGAGCGTTTGCGGAGTAGCTGTCCCGCGAACCCAGCGAGGCTTTTGTTGGAGAAGCTTTGTAAACAAAGTCTCGCCGTATTTTTTAAGGCTATCGATGTTAGTCTACCTCCATGTGCTGATCGATGGCACTTACATTTGGTCGAAAAGAAACAGGACTGCATCGTCGTCATTAGGATATGTCAAAACAAGTTTACCCTTGTACTCTGGCGCAAGGAAGTCGTTGCATTCTGCCGGCGCCTTTTTGCCCTTCAACTGATCGGCGTTCTAGATGAGCTGCCATGCAATACCGATGTACCCGTAGAAAGCAGCATCGATATCTTTCAAGCCAGAAAATATCTTGTCGAATCCAGCAGGTGCATAATAAAGCAGCGCACCTTCTTGTTTCCATCGTGGGAAGTTTTGCGTGGTCTGCAGAGCGATTGTATCGACATAGACGTTGTTGCTGGCGAGTTGTTGGTCGATGTTGGCATCCTGATATTTAGACAGATCGACGGTGAGATTGAGCTTCATTCCAGGAAAAGCTGACTGGAAGGCGTTTTTGACTGCGTCATGTTGGTTCTTCTCATCACCGCCGAACCACGCCGTCACGACACCGCCCTCTTTGAGAGCAGCTTTGTAAATCTGGTCGATGGAACGCGTCTCGACTTGAGCTCTCGAGCCGAATTGGAACAGAGTATCATACGCCGCTGCCTTTGCAGCGAGCAGAAGAGTCGAAGAAAGATATAGTAGGCGCATCGTGAAACTTGAGCGGTGTTAATGGTGGTTAAAATCTGCGAATTCGGATTTCCAACCGTGTATACATACTCAGGACGAGAGGGATTTTCGTTTGTCTCCGACTTGCGGAGATAGCTTCTGCTCAGCTTCATGTCAGCAAAATGCATAGTATCGGCTCAATGATCGTCTCGACCTGCGACCATAATGATCTCGGTGTTGTGTAAATCAGCGACGTGATGTGTTTATAAGCAAGCGCGCGAGACTAGACGGTAAGGTTGGACTATTCGGTCATTATGGCCAACACGTTTAGCGTGACAAGAGAGCGTAGAATAACTCAGTCTCATTAGAAGCGAATTTCAATTGTTGAAGTCAATAAGAGAGCAAAAATAATGGCTGTAGGGTTGCCGTTGATGCAGACCAAGACAATCTGATTCTATATGACTCTGGTAGATGTTGCAGCACCTCATGATATTAGAGACATGGCAATCGCTTGGGACGCGGCGCACTACCTACGCGGTTGGCCCCTCTTATGTGGGGGGCTGCAGTAAGGAAATTGCATTATAATGCTGGACTTCGTATTCAAAACACAATTAGTAATGAAAGGAAGGAAATAGTGACTTTGTGTGATAGAAGAGCTCCTAAGCAACAGCGAGGGCGACGAGTATTTTGCCCGTATGTGTTTCTTTCTTTTCTTTGTGTTCTTTACCATTGTGGCCTCGGGGCTGAAGCCTCTTTTAACCTCTCAACCTTATCACAGTAATAGCAGGGCCCTAAATCACTAAACCTATGTTAAGGTACAGGGATGTTGTGAAGTCAAAGAGACAGAACTCCGCTGCATACGCATAATGTTGAACATTACTATCGTTTATACAATAGAAGCTTATTTGATATTAGGCACTACTTTATCCAATATGCCTGTTTTGACTCTTTAGAGTCTGCATGCACATTTATCTTCCCTACTTTCTCCGGATCTTAGATGCAGCCTTCAAGGGATCCAGAATCCAATCTTGGTCCAAGTCACTTGGACTATCATCCTGTGATGTAAACCACGCAATTTCGAATCCCAAGACCTTGGAGTCCTTTGGGAATACAAATTTGGATATCTTGTCAGCATCTGCGTTTCCAATGTAGAAGGTGTCAGACTCGGAAACAATGACCCGGTGACCCTTTTTAAGGATCTTTGAAGTGGTGCCTTTGTGCCAGGTTTGAATAATCCAGTCCTTTGCTAGAGTGATACTCTTTTCCGAGTCGGTGAGAGGATCGTCCCATAAGATGACCGACTTCTTTGGTGTGAGAGTCTTGAGCCAGTTCAGAAACGTATTGAATAACTTGTTATCGTCCTTGGTGTTCCACATGTATGCGACTTCATCGCCACCAAAGTGATGGTAAGGTGAGCCGAAATACCCGTCGACAGTTGATACCAAGCTGGTGATATTATCATACACTGCTTTGTTGTTCTGTCTGATGTCGAGCTGTGCGTCCGGTTTTGTCAAGCTTGCCTTGCCTACTACCAGATTCTTTTTCCATATTCCCCTAACAGAGTGTCGTTAGATGATGATGCAGGAAAGGTGAAGTGGGGTAATTGTATGACATACCAGATATCACTATGACCAGGCATGTCTGTCTCTGGATACACCATAATTCCCAAGTTCTCAGCATAAGATACGATACTTTGGATATCGCTGGGCGTATAGTACGTGTGAGTCTGACTATACTTGACACTTGCATTCGTCAAGCCCTCACCCCCGGGCCAGAGCAGAGGAAAGCTTTCCGCATCATAGATATGCCAGTGAAAGACATTGAAGTTGTATTGGTGAAGCAAGGTCAACAAATGAAGAATAGCTTTGACAGGGAAGAATTTTCGGCCTGTGTCCAGCATGAATCCTCTGTGAGGATAGAGGTTGGAAGCCATCTTTTGCAGCTTTGAAATGGATGAGATGAGGAGCTGCGAGAGTAATTTTCTTATCGATGCAGCTTATTTATAGGGCTTATGAGCTGACCGGAATTCGGCAAGGCGAGGCAGACTCGGGCGGCAGGGGAAAAGTATTGCGGGGTAGTTAATTCACAGCTTTTACACACTCGCATAACCCGGCTCGGGCACAAGGCGAGTAATGAAGCGCGTAAGTTGCAAAGGGTAATCGCACAATATAATTTAAGAGTCGGGAAATTGTCTCAGCTTGTTTTCTGGGCTGGTTGCACTTTAAATAAAGGCCTGAAAAGTCTGGTTTAGGGCTGTGAAAAGTACCATTGTCTTGTGGGATGCCTCCCGAAGGAATGTGGCTTGAATCCTTGATGACATATAAGCTGAAAGGGGTAAGGCTTAAGGCGGCTTAGCATATTCTCGGACTCGCTCGTGGTCTAGGCGCTGGCTATGAATCCACATGCTAGGAATATTCACTGGAGGCTTTAGGACTAGAGTGGTCTGATCGGTGCGAGAGCTAACGCTAGTCAGGTTGTCTAGTTTCTGAAGCATTATTACATATTTCAAATAGAAGACAAGAATGTAAAAGAGCGGTAAGAATGTATATTATCCGTACAGTGTTAACTATTGTACTTGTCGCCCCGAGCCTCGAGCCCCGAGCCCCATTGTCATCTTGATCAGTGCTCTTTGACTAGAGCCAATACAAAGCCATTAAAGATAGGCGTGGGCAACATGGGGTGACACGCCACATTGGGCATCAGTGCAGCCTTGACTCTATGATCCTTTCCAATATGCGTTAAAATAGATTCCGCTCCAGGCTTTACCTCGTCATTCTTAAACATCGCCGGCACCACGTCGTCGAAGAAAACACATCCTCCAGGCCGAGTCAATTTAACAGCCCAGTCAAAATGCTCAATATGATCCTCAAATTCAGCGTCGATAAACACCATGTCAAACTGCCGTTTCTCCTCTGCCAGCTTGGGTAGGACGTCAAGTGCAGCTCCAAGTATAACGTCAACGTCAAGACCTGCAACGTTCTCCAGCGCGACGTCGCGATGCTTTGGATCGATCTCAATGCTTGTCACTTTGGCACCGCCTTGAGCGAAGCAGATAGCTGAGTATCCTCCAAGTGTACCGATTTCTAGCACAGACTTGGCGCCCATGAGTTGAGTAAGGATAGATAGATGTTGGCCAGACATTGGAGTGACGCTGATGGGGGGAAGGCCCTTGGCTTCTGAATTGGCAAGGGCTTGTTCCAGTTTGGAGTTGGGGGTAAGGAGAGCATCGTTGGCGAGAGTATCCAAAATCGGAGCCTGGCGGAAATTGTCGAAACTGGCAGCAGCCGCCAGAGCTTTGAAGTCAATCTCAGGCATGTTGATAGCTATTATATGATAAGATTGGGCAGCAAGGTTTCTTGAGTATTGAATGGAAACAAAATTAGTGTGTAGTAGCTACTGGAATAACGAACTCGTTAAGACTCTATGCATTGCTATAAATACTAGATCTAATCATCAGATCTTGGAGACGGATCCGAGATCTCCAGAGTCCATGGACCGGACCGGACCGGACACGAGTCACTATTCGGCAATATGATTCGTCCTTGCTAAAGCCCGATGATTAACCGCTCACTGACTCTGCTCCGGATCTGACGGATCCGCGGATCCGAGCCCATTCGGTACATTCACAATGGCACCAGGCGCGCAGAAAAACGCGTGTCTTTCATGTCGCCAGAGAAAGCTCAAATGCGATCGTAAGCAGCCATGTGCGAATTGCATCGCTCGGGCGGTTGAGTGCACCGAACAAGACCTGCCTCCTAACCGAGCAGTCAAAAGACCATTACCTCAAGAGTCAGACTCTTTAGCACTGTCCAACATACTCTCGAGGTTAGACCAGATCCAAGATTACCTCAAACCTAGCAAGAGAGCAAAGCATGTCTCTATCTCGACCCCAATTGGCGACCAGCTGAACGCCATTCGCTTCGACGTGCCCAGTGTCTCGCAGTCACAAGAACCCGCATCCAATGACGCTCCAGAGTTGATGCCTCCCGAAGATCAAATGCAGGCCACCAAATACTCGGTCAACGATGGTTTCTTGGTAAGTTCTATAATGGCCATTCTGCACAATTCTCTATCTTAACACCCACAAGTATCGCGCACTCACGCACGAACTTTATATATCGATCTCAGCAGACTACAAATCTCAGAAAACAATCGAGCCTCGCCACATACAACTTCCCCCCAAGTGGGAGACAATGCGCCTCTTTCAAGTATACTTCAAATACTTGGGCCATGTCCAGAACATCATCTACGAGCCCCACGCACGCACTCTTGTAAATGAGGCATATGACCAGATTGTCAACATCTCTGCAACGACTGCGCCTCGAGGACTTGCCCTGATATTGTCAGTCATAGCACTGGCGACAATCCTTGAGCCTGTGGATGGTGACTTGGCTACAGCTATTCCCATACTCAAGGAAAGGCTTGGGGTATTTGCCGCCTACATTCGAATGGCGATGGACTGCCTTGAGCAACATCGTCGACGAGCTGATCACACTATCGAGAATGTCCAGGCATTGGTTCTTCTCAGCTTTGGTATCCATCATACAGAAACCTTCTCTCCTCGGTATCGTGTCTTGCTCGCTGAAGCTATCGCTGTTTCTCATAGCCTTGGGCTCCATGTTGTGGATCGGGTATCTGCTAGACGTGGCCATTCCAAGGTTGATGCGGACCCAACAGCACAAGAGATAAAGAGAAGAGTTTGGTGGTATCTCGTGGCCACTGACTGGGCATCCTCAAAGGCAGAAGGTGAATATTTGTAATTGAGATCGAGTTGACATGCTGACTTGTCACGCCCAGGAACGTCTGGAGCTACCTACCTCATCCAGCCAAATCTCATCAGTACCAACCTTCCGAGACATATTGATGATGCCGACCTCAGTAACTCTAATCACAAAGAGCGACCTCTCTCAGAACCAAGCACTATGTCTTACAACCTCCAACGCATCAAGGTTGCCGAGGTCGTTCGCTGCATTTCCGATCTGATGCCGCACGATCCAAGCGAAGCATCATGTGAGTTGTTATTGTCACTCGATGCGAAGCTGGATTCAGTATTGTGCGAGCTTCCAAATTTCTTCAGGACGGAACTGGCTGATTCTGAAGAAACTAAGCAGATTGATAATGCATATCCCCATATTCCGATGCAGCGACTCTTGATCAACCTTCTCATCAACATATTCCGTTGTGGACTACATTTTCCTTATCTTTCTGGACGTGTCAACAAGGCTCTACATGCATTCTCACGCCAGGCTAGTCTAAAGGCTGCTCGAGCTGTTCTTTCTTCGCAGCGAGGCATGACCATGAAAGATATGTTGCATTCTGCCGATTTCATGAAGATCCAGGGCACCATTTTCCACATGTTTATCGGGGCACTTGTTCTCACAACTGATATCTGCTGCAACCAGGATGGCCAGACACAAGTATCTGAGCTAATCGAGGTTCTGAAGAAGCTGGACAGTATCAAAGATCACTCCAAGATGGCTGCCAAGTTACTAGATATCTTAACGCAATTGCTAGTCTCGTATGGAGTCTGGTCACCATCGACGACTATCTCTACATATACTCAAGATGAAGCGCCACTTGACCTCGGTCTATCGGGATCCAAGTACCTAAGGCTAGATGGCCTTGATATGCCCTTACCTTTTGATGAGCTGTGGGAGACATACATCGAGCAGCCTGGTGGCTTGGATATGCTAGATATTTTGGAGGCCTAAGAAAGAGATTACCCGGTAGGGTGAGAATGCTTTGCCCCCGCTACCCAAGAACGCATCGCATATCTTGAGTGGTTGATGAAGGACATGCAATACAGTACTAGAAGTCCGGAGCATTTTAGCAGTGATATCAGAATTTAGCCGAATCACTTTTCCTCCATGGAGTCACATTAAGTCATTGCTTGCATTTATTGATGGGTGCGCAGGCCGTTAATCTGACACCTGATCCCGATGTGTTACTCACGCCTTTGAGTCCTACAGCCAAGTCTTCTAACTGCTTAGGTTTCCATACTTTTAGGCAATGTTAATTTGTATAAGAAAAATAATGTCACTCTAAAAGATCTTTTACACTTGTGATAAGCTTTTGACTTGAATCTAGATAGTAATATACTCTTACTTCATAGAAGGACTTTGCTTGTCAAATACCATCCCTATGTTCAATAAATCTACAGTACATAGGTGCTGTCCAGCGCCGAGCCGACTTGCCCCAATATTGCATAGGAGCGGTTGTCATAAAGAAGGCAAAAGACAGCAAACCAATGATAGTGAATACCCAGGTAAGAGATTGGCTGTCCATCCAGATACTCGCGCAGAAGGTAAATATAAGGGCGATGCTATTGTTGATCACAGCCACACCTACCATTCCCTCCAAAATCATATCCGGGTAGCAGTCGGCCAGGTAGCTCATACCTTAATATTCTGGTTAGGACAGGACATCGTAACTGTATCAGAAGGGAGGTGTCACATACCAATATCTCCTGCACATCCCCAACCGAAACCTATGAAGCCAAGACCGATATAAGCCCCCCAAAGCTCAGGGAAAAGCCAGCCTTTGTCAGATCCAATGCCAAAAACAATAAGACCAACAGGGTTAATTATGGCTGCCGGATACATGAGCCATAGTCGGTCTTCAGCTTCGCTTATGCCACCTCGACGCCGTGCCATCCATTCAACGAATTTATCCGAGAACCAACCTCCATAGAAGCAGCCAATAACAGCACCAATCAGGGTAGGTATGTTCATCAATGCCACTGAGGTATCGCCGTAGTTCCATGGGGCATCGTAATAGTTATCCTCCTCAACAGTAAGGTAAAATGTCAGCCACGCATCTTGTGCACCCCATTGCAGCCCAGCATAGAGAACAGCAGGGAAGCTAAAGACTCGGAATGTTCCAAGAAGTGAGGAGAAGTATTGCTTGAAACCAAGGCCTATGAGTGTAGGCGACGGCGTCACTATTGCGATCCGCTGCCAGTATGTCTTGGGTTTGTCCTCAAACGAGCTCACCTGCTCACCCGTTTCTGATGCATGGTCACTTCCAAAGTTGACTTTTTGCATCTTGGGAGCTTCTGTATTGTCGTTGGATAGGTGAACACCGTCGAGAACTGCTCTGCGACAGAAAGTTGTCTCCTCGAAGCCAAATAGGAAGACAACAAAGGTTGCCACGCTGATGATGACAGCCAACCAGCCAATCCAGCTCCAGCCAAGATCACTATCGGTGATAAGTCCAGCAAACAACGGACCAAGAAAAGTTCCAACACTGGTGGCGAGGATGTACAGACCGAGAACCATACCGCGCTGATGACTAAAGAACAGCTCCGAGAGCGACAACTGCGCGGCAGCCTCGGCACATGACTCAGAGGCACCAACAAAGAGCTGGCTCCAGATAGCATCGGCAGACCGCGTCGTCTTGGCGAACCATATACTCCCAGCAATGGACGAAAGGAGGCAGAGGAGGTATGTGCTGCGGCGGCCATACAAGGCGGGCAGTGGGGAGAGGAGAAGTGTCGTGTAACCGATACCAGCGAATAGAACACCGGCACCTGTGTTCTCAGTGCTGTCGCTGATGCCTTTCGCCAGCAGGGCGTCTGAAGCACTGCCGGCCGAGTTGCTGGTGGCGGCAGTTAAGCCTACAATGAAGAGCACGAGGAATGCATGCCAGTATTTCCGCCATGGGGACCAGTTGAGAGGATCGTTAGGGGAGTTGGTTGGTTGGGGGTTGAGAGTAACTCGGTGTCCTTCAGAGACGATGATGCGTTGCGTTCCAATAAGATGCTCGCTTCCAAGGTCAGTTTGAGACTGCATATTGTTTGTTTGGCATGAATACAATGGGAGATATCAGAGTTGTGATGAGTAGGATATTGGCTTTGACATGACTATCGGATAGGCCATGGAGGCCATTAATGAATTAAGAGAGGGCCTGCGCAATACATCCTGGAATGTTCATATCTTCGGAAGTTCGGGCTAACTAACACCGCATTGGTTTAGGTTGTGATGCCTCCAAAAGTAGTGTCCCTCCTCCTCGATAGGTAGCAGTCAGAGGAAAATGAGAATGTGTGACTCCCTTGGGTTAGTATAAGCCGGTTATACGGCCAAGGGCCAATGGCGGAAAACTTGCCTCATCGGGCCTGACAGGCTGAGTGTTATCACTATCTCGGGACTCGGCATCGAGATTAATCAGATTTCCCCGCAAACTTACCTGATAACGATTAAACTAACAGGCACTCGTCTCCATTGACTGCCTTGTTACGGCTTAGTTTCATGATCATCTTGATAAGGGCGTTTATGCGAATGACGCGGCTGCCACACAGAATCTTGGTCCCTAATGATGCCCCCATTCCCCCAACCACTGCTACCATGATTTAAGAGCCCCTTTCATATCGCATGGGGTACATGCTTCGATAACAGCAAACACAAAGCATCCCAGTCCAAACCTGACCCCAAAACCCAAGTTATCTTACTATCTGACACTATCCAAATCGCCCAACATGGCTACTACCTTTATACCCAGCGCCTTGGAAAAACCAAGCAATTTTGGCTCCAATCTTGAGGGCCTTCTCAAGCGTGCTGTCATCACTGGCGCTGATGGGAAGGCTCGAATGAGAGGAGATAACCCTCTTCCAAGCCTAGAGGCACCGAAGAAAGTGATTGTAGTCGGCGCTGGAATTTCTGGGCTCCGAGCTGCTTCAGTCCTGCGCCGCCACGGCCTCGATGTTGTAATCGTCGAGGCCCGTGATCGTATCGGTGGCCGCATCTGTGCCAGCAGCCAGCCCGGCAAGACGCGTGATCTCGGTACGTCCTAGTCCAACAACATATGTGGTTAACAGTAAACTGCAGACCTCAAAGCTTGGGCTGTGTGCCGTCCTATCACACCTGCATGTCCAATGCCGGTGTAGGTATGTCAACACATACGTTCCTTCTAAGGGTACACCTTGTCGTTGTCATGAGACATGCTAACATATGCCTTTTTCTTCTCTCTAAAGGCGCCGCTTGGATGCACGAAACGTCGCAAAATAAATTGACCAAGTTGATTCCGAAGCTGGGAGTCGACTATTACTACGATGACGGAGCTCCCTTGTACTACACGCCTTACGGTAAAGCCGGCGCTCAATTCAAAGCCAAGAAAGTGGCGGATGAATTCGCCGATTACTGTGAGTGGTTTTATAAGAACAATCCGGATGCTGAGGACAAAAGCGTCGACGAGTTAGTAAGATCATTTGTGAAGAAGCACGATCTCATCACAGAAGATGAGCGCCTTTGGGCCCCACAAGCTACCAGAGAGGTCAGTAAGCGTTCATTGAAAAGCATTTGTCTTTCAAGACCCCGCCGCAACTGTTTACGAGTACATGCTAACGATACTATAGATAGAGCTCTGGATAGGCACAAGTACATCAGTAGCATCTTCAAAACACCTCAGCTATTTTGTGACGGAGCGTAACCTTTACGTTCTTCATGGTGGCTATCAAAAGATCGTTGGGTGGACAGCTGAGTCAATACGCGACTCTATTCACTTAAATCATCACGTCAGTCATGTTCAGTGGAGCGAGGATGGTACCTCAAGTGCCGTCGTTACCTGTCAAGACGCCCAGGGCAAGGAACAGCGTTTGACCGCGGATGCTGTCGTTGTGACAGTGCCCTTGGGTGTTCTTCGTCGTCAGTTGATTTCATTTTCACCCGCCCTTCCGTCTGATATAAGTGAGGGGATAAATCGATTCAGTTATGGCGCCCTGGGCAAGGTATTCTTTGAGTTCGCCGAGGTCTTCTGGACCAAGGACCATGACCAGCTTATATACTACCCGGCACCCCCAGAACATCAAGAAGAAGGGCTTGTCACAGATGGCATCCTGGCGCACCCTACCGTCACCGTTAACACCTGGCTCATGTCGGGGAAGAAAGAGCTATGTGTCCAGGTTGCAGAACCCTTGACGCAGCGGGTCGAAGCCATGAGTAAAGAAGAGCTGTATAGCTTCTTCAGGCCTCTGTTCAATCTTTACCGCACTGAGCCATACAAGGCCCTCCCTCAACTTGTGAGTATCGAGTGCACAAAATGGACTCAGGATCCATTGGCTGGGTTTGGAACGTACTCGGCCGATAAGGTCGGCGATGAACCCAGCCTATTCACTGACGCTTTGGTAAATCACAAGCATAGCCGTCTGCAGTTTGCCGGCGAGCATTGCACTTTGGTTGCTAATGGGTGCGTTCACGGAGCTTTTGCTACTGGTGAGACGGCTGCCACGAACTTGCTGAGTTCTTTTGGAATTGGTTATGATGGTGGCGACCTTGTGAGTCTTATAAATGGCCTAAATTAGGCTGATAGAACCCAACTGTAGCTTCTATAATACAAATAATATGTTATAAATCAGGGAAAATCTCATAGAGCTTGCTGTTAGGTTTTACACCTAACTACCTTTGTAATAATATCACCTAAGTAAAAGAGAGTTATATTTAGAAGACGAATCTGTAAATACATATATATATA
>JACDIX010000670.1:0-16928 GCA_019843635.1 Fusarium siculi
ACAACACAATCTACAGCCTAATTTAGATGATGTAGTTATGACTGTAGGTTCTTAGTTCATTTTGCAAAA
Organism: Fusarium siculi; assembly: GCA_019843635.1. Taxonomy (NCBI): domain Eukaryota; kingdom Fungi; phylum Ascomycota; class Sordariomycetes; order Hypocreales; family Nectriaceae; genus Fusarium; species Fusarium siculi. The sequence continues at coordinate 70 of JACDIX010000670.1, forward strand.
GAGCCTTCTAATGCAGTTCTGCAGTCACTCCAACATGAGCTGATGAGTTAAGGAGGTATGACTATTGATAAGCAGATTAGCATAACGTTGCGACTTGACGGCTGACATATGCTGTGATACGACAATTAGTCAGGCATATCGTATCACATCACGTAATCCTCAACCTGGAACTGTACTTATATGCAGACCAAGAACTCAGTGTCTCTATCAACAACACAGCATTTCGGTACTAGGCACATCATGGCCACTACAAAAGCTCTCGTTAATATCCGCCCGGGCCATGCTGAGGTTCAGGACATTCCTGTGCCAGCACTTGAGCCCGGTTATATCAGAGTCAAACCCACCGCATGGGCTATCAACCCAGACGATGCTTACCACCTTGGCCTAGAAGGTGATGAGAGCTGTGCCGGTGCTGTTGTTGGAACAGACTATGCGGGTGTTGTTGTAGAAGTTGGATCTGGAGTGGAGAGGGACTTTAAAGTTGGGGATCGCATTTCTGGTGGTGTCGTCGGGCAGTATGCCAAGCCTTTGTGATATTGGTGTATGGTCTGTATTGACATCTTTTAGGAATATTCTGCGGAAGCATGATGGTGCTTTTGCGCACTTGATTCACGTCAAGGGGGATATTCAGATGAAGATCCCGGATAACATGAGCGACCAAGATGCTGCCACTCAGGGTGTTGCACTCGTCACTATGGTACACTGGGTCTCTACATGCTGATGGCTAATGCTAATGATAGTTTTGACAGGGCGTTGGCTTATACCAGCATTTGCATCTTCCTCTTCCAGATGGCCCATCAAAGGAGCCTTTTCCTGTCTTCATCTATGGTGGCAGTACAGCCATGGGGATATCAGCAATCCAATTTGCAAAGCTTGCTGGCGCCACGGTGATTACAACTTCGTCACCCAGTAACGCGGATTATGTCAAGTCTCTGGGTGCCGATCACGTCCTTGACTACAAGTCCGAAACTCTTGTCGACGACATACTCAGACTATCAGGCGGTCCTCTCCTCCACGTCTTCGACACACATCCCAACTCCACCAGCATCGCCACGTCCGCAGCAATCCTCCAAAAGTCCCCTTCTGCGACTTACATCTCCCTCAACCCAGGCCCTGAACACGAAGTCAAACGCCTTAACCCCCACGTCATCGCCGAATCTATCCTGGCATACTCAGCCTCGGGTAATCCGTGGATGTACGAGAATACGTATTACGAGGCTGTACTAGCAGACTTTGCATTCCAGAAGAAGTTTGTCAAGTTGGCTGAGAAGTTCCTCGAAGAGGGGCTTATCAAGCCGCCGCGTGTCTTTCTAAATCGAGGAGGGAGTGGCTTGGAGGGCACTTTGAAGGGACTGGTCGACATGAGGGAGGGCAGGGTAAGTGGCGGGAAGCTTGTGTATACGCGGGAGTGAGGATTATTAATCTTTGAGTTTTGAGTGTTGATCTTTGGCGATCTCGATAGCATTGACGTAAATTGGGTTAACGGATTAGATATTAAAGATTACTAGTGGCTAGCGCTTCTACTAAAAGGCCAATCCTGCCGTTGAGCTCGTTATGCTACCCGAACGATGATAATCGTGAATCTGAGCAGGTGAAGTCGCAACCGTCGTCTCAACTGTTGTCACGATCCCACTTTGATCCATACTCATGCGCTCTTCAAGTTCCATCTCAATAGAGCTATCGCGGTCGCCAGCCTCGCGATGGGTTGTGTTGTTTCCGAGAAAGGTTCCATGGACACCTGGATGGGAATGGGTGGCCGACGGCTTGGCTATGGCATTTGTTGCCATGCTTCTTGCATAGTTGGCACTGGACTGGTGGTAGTTGTCTTTGCCTGTTGCGCCTGATGACCGGACAATCTTCGTGATGAGTTCGGCCATTTTCATTTCAATTTGCAGTTTTAGGAGATAGCACACTGGGTGGAATGAGAGGTAACTTTAGCTCGTTAGTGGTTAATATTAAAACAGGGGAGAGACTTACACCAGACTACTTGGCAAAGACATGAGACCAACCAGAACAACCTGGAATACGTCAGTTATGGAAGATAAGTAAGATCACTCTACTTACATCTAATGAAAGAGACACGAAAATTAGAAACAGATTCATCCGATAGAGGCGGATGTACTTGGTCAACCCATTCTCAATAAGCCTCGACCGAACGAGGTAGATGAAGTATGCATTCAACGCTCCATCGACCAGGGCAAAGATGATTTTCTCACATCTATCCCAAATATTGTTCAACCATATCCATTGGTCGTTGATTTGTAAGCGCGCTGGCATCCAGATGATGAACACGCTGATGTTGACTACCAAGATGAGGGCGAATACGATCCATTTGAGACGTGCGGCTCGGCTGGGAACTACCATCAAGAGGCCAAGACGGTTAAAGATGATTTGGAGAAGTAATTGGACTTGAAGTGCCCAAAACAAAGCTGGCATACATCAGAAGACACTTCTCGCGATGGATGGTTGGAAACATACCAACAGAAAAGTAGAAGCCAAAGCTGGACTCAAATCAGTAACAACCCTAGGAAAATTCGAAATGATAGCATAAACTCACCTTGGATCTATGTATTGCCGCTGAAAGCCCCAAGCTAAACATCCAAGGACCATACTGCTGAACCAAACCGCCCAGATCATAGCGACATAAGAGGTGACACGTCGCCGCCTCTTCCATGCCCTCCAGCTCTGCTCCGAGGCTTTTGCAACCGAGAACACTGCGACGCCTAGAGAAAAGCCCCAGAATATGCTGGCTGTATTCATGTCGACTTCACCAGGAACTTCGCGGACGTATCTGTCCGGTATTAAAAATCCGTACTGACCCATGTTTGAACATTGACGATACAAAGAGATAGAGAAACTTTGATGAACACGGGAAGCAAAGGAATAGAGCATGTGTTTGTTAAATATTGCATGCTGCATTCTCCATTTCCTTGGCCATGGTCTTGGAACAAACACATGGCTCTACACTAATGCGTAGATCGAACTCAAATCCGGGATAAAACTCAAACGATCAAACGATCAGCGCGCCACGATCTACCACATTACAGCGAGGCTTGAATCAATGCCAAGTAACTCGCAGACCACACTTAAGCACGCCAGAATCCATTTGCATTTCTAGAACCGAGCTCTTACCGCTCTAACCTAAGTCGGTGCTGAGGTTGAGCTGAAGGGCCTGGAGTTGGGACTGAGGCGGGCTGAGCTTGGGCGATCATATACATCAATCGAGGTCCCCTGCGGGGACCAGAAGGGTACCAACTTATGAGTGGAGAGGAGCCGTACATGTTTTCGCAAGAGCTAACAATTCAGAGTTGTCAATGGCCCCTGAATTGTGATTGGCAGGTGATTCAATATTGGGTTCACGCACCGGGATCCGAATAAGACGAGGTCCTTAAACCTACACTTGCCGCCGAGATAGTGAGCACATCGACCACAGGGTCAAAAAAAATCAGCAGGATGAAGCTAAAGCTGCCAAAGGACTTGAAATTGCCGTTCACGGAGAGGAACACGTGAGTTGGTATTCCGATATCGAGCCTGACAGTTCTGTTGACTATTTTGACAGTTATCCATACATACAGTTTGACGATCGTAATGTCCCTAGCCAAGATACAGGCCCTCTGTTCGCTTTCTATTTAGCCAAGAAGTATCGTGTCTGGCCGCATGACTAGGAGGTACAGTTTGAGCAGTACTTTATCGTCTCAGAACCGTGTCTCGAAGGGGCTGCCGACACATACACCAGGGTTGGGGCAGGATCGATTGCCAATAATGCGAGAAAAGGACTAGAATTTCAAAGTCAGAAGAAGATAAGGATTCGCATAGTCTAGAATTAGGCCTTATGGTTTAGACAGAAGACCAAGACCTTGCGTCACGCATCAATACAGTCGCCTCTTTGGTCGAGAATACCCAGCTATCCTCTGTTTCACTTAGCCACACTTCTTTTGTTTGCCTTTAGAGGACATGTATCTCCCCGGCCTTCCAGAACTCCGTCAACCCAAATAATTACAGCCTACGCCATGAAAGTCTCGCGCGCTCTGTAACGGATAGAGTCGAACAGAGGGGAGACCAAAGACACTTAGAATAATTATACGTGAACGGTAAAATGAACAAAGTAAGATGTAAATAGCTTCACGTACTAATTCCAAACAAATTCCATTTGGCAATAGCGTGAAGGGCCCCGTGGCTATTTCTCTTACACTAATTGGTCCACTTGGGCAAGCCGCAACCCTTGGCAGGCAGAATGACAGGCGGAATTACCTGGCTAGATTTAGCCTAGAAGACAAGCTTAAATTGTACATAAACAACGCCAGTGTCTTCAGCCGCTCAAGTACAAAAAAAAAGTCCACGTCTGAGCACAAAAGACAACGGCGAAATGGCTCCTCCAACTAAAAGAGACCATCAGATTGTTTACGCAGATGTTCAGTTCGCGAAATGCCCAGCATGCGGGAACAGAAGCGAGCCCTTGAACGTCCCGACTTCCAGCAGCTCGACAGGCATTGAGTAAGGAAAACATCATTGCTTTATTCCATAATTGGTGACTTATAATCTCTAGGGCCTTCATATTTTGCATGTCTGTTATGGTTTGTGCATGTTGCTGCATCGCTGGCATGATGGACAGCTCGCTCGCTTTCTTCTGTCGGAACTGCGGTCTACGCCTCGTCTCTGAGAAGAATACGCCCTCGAAAGTCAAGTACGATGAATCAGATTTGGTGGTAGTGAGCGACAAGACGGGTGTCAAAACGGCTAAGAGTCCCGTTGGCGTCCCGGGTGACATGAACAAAGCTTGGGTCGTAAATCCCCAGAAGCGCTTCACCGATCTAAAACCAAAGCGAAAGTTTGGAATTGAGAAGGGCCGGTATAATATTCCTTCTTCGTTTACCAGCCTCGCACCCGAATTTTCAACCAACTACAGCATCGAAACACCAGGAATGGCTAGTCCTCAACCCAGCGACAAAAAAGAGAACCAATACCTCCAATCAACCTCTTGTAGTTGGAATCGGCACCAATCAGGCCCTCATTTTCAAGTTCTCATGCGATCTCCTAGCTTATCAACGGAGATCGCGCAGATCCATCTCCGCGCCAATACAATCTGGGATGCGGATATCAAGGTCCTAAACCGCGAAGTCACATCGCACAAATCATGGAGCACTTACAAGATGGAGGCAGAAGAAGAACTTGCTTGGGATCTTTATGGCGCTGGGACTTTATGGCATAGCTCACAAGGCGTGCTACTGTGGCAAATGCGCAAGATTTCATCAGATGGCGATGGTGCCAAGGGTCGCATATTGTGTCTCCTTGACCCTTACGATAGGTTGGTGGCGTCGGTATGGAAGACAAAGAAGCCTGGAAATGAGGGTGGGCGATGGTGGGAGATGCGTGTCTACATTGATATTTCTGATGATTTCCTGGGAGAGATCATTGCAAGTTATGTGGCTGTTAGGGTACAGACGGAAAGGATTCGACAGCAGCATGCGAATGACTCCAGCTGATTTCACCAGACTTGTATCAATTTCACGATATTAAATTCTTAGTTCATCATCGTCTCGAAAGACTGAACCGCAAAATATCTTAAACCTTGCTTCTGTTGAGAAAATGGGAAGTTTGTAGGTTTATTGAGTAAATGGCCAAATAGTTTGCAAGCCCATATAAGACGTCCGTTTAAGAGACCTATCTCTGCATGTTCTGAGTTATAATACATCCAATCTATCTAACCGTACTATAGTGTCGTGCCGGACTTCATCCGTACTGGAGAACTACCTTAGCTAAGGTAAATAGCAAAAAGTCTAGCTTTAGCCACAAGGCTCGTTGGAAAGACATCACTCGCCCAACCCTCCACGCTTAGCATGCGCCCACTAGAATGACCAAAGAACGTGTTGTTTCATACAGTTCGGCTTATTCGAAAAAAGGTAATTGACAGATCAGTGACAGAAACGGATCGTGGCGCTGAGGCCAGCACTAAGTTGGGCGTGGCTTTAGGGTTACCCCAGATCTGCACAAGGGTTGTGATCGACGGCTGAACTTTGATGGCTTTTAACTTACCAAGGTAATCTTGGGTTATTACGTATGTTCATATCAAGGTAACTTTCTTATTGCGGTGTTGGTGATGGGATTGCTGGGACATAAGACCGAGTTTAGCTGGGTGACAAGCCGCAGAGCCAAAAGTTTGATGTTGACCATTTCAATACTACAGCGCTGCGAAATTGGGAGAGTTATGACGCCGTCTGTTTTAGAATTGGACCCTTCTCAATTCCCGGATCCGAGAGAATGTTCACCAAGATCACGGCTCGAGCACAAAGGCTGGGATATTATGGATATAGCGCTAAATTATTATAACAAGGATCCATTTGCCCCACTTGCAAGGCAGAGTCTCAACATCGTCAGCCAGGCAGACTACATCTCACTCACCGTAATCATCAAAATGGCCTCACCAGAAGAAATCGCAGGCAAATGGCTCCTCAGCATCAGCAGTCGAAAGCCTTCTGCAGAAAGAGATGAACTCCTGACCCATCTCGAGAAAATAAAATTCGACGAATTCTTCACGCTTCATGGAACATCACCCGTTTTCAAGACGTACCATGTTGAAGCCGTACGGAAGTGCCTCGCCAAAGAGCTGAGAGTGGATTATCCGTTGGCGCGTGCGCTGCTGGAGAAAGATGACTTGGGGAACTTGTTCGTCGGGGAGAGGGATCTATTGCAGGTTGCGATTAAGAGGGCAAAGATTGACCCAGGGTATCTGGGTGAGGACCCGAAGAAGTCGAATCCTGAGCTTTTGGGGATGGTCAAGTTGCTTATGGCTCATGGGGCAGCCATGAATTGCTTGGATGATGAGGGGTACTCACCGCTTGTTTATACTTGTATGCTGGGTTATGAAGAGCTCTTTCGCTTCTTGATCAAGTCTGGAGCGGACATTTCTACACTCCAGCCACGGCGATCTCCAGAGCAGCTCGCCAAGATACGAAAGGCTGCTAAAAATGGAGAGACTGTGGAAGATGAGCCCAAGGAACAGGTCAACCTTCTTCAGATCACCCTCGACGCTTTGATCTCACCGCAAGAGATTGTTGATATGACGTGGGTTGGTTGGCCTCCTGGTGTAAACTTTGACGTGCCCTTATGGGATCTTGACATCGAAGCCTCCTGGGGCGGCATCATTATGTATTTGCTGGAGAAGGGTGTTTCATGTCCGAAAGATGATGCGGGATTAGTCATGATGCTTCATATTGCCTGTCGCAAAGGAGCCCTGGACGTTGTAATGAAATTACTGGCTTATGGGGCCGCTGCTGATGTCGCTGGACCAAGAATGGTTGATGGTGGGCAAGGCGAGGGCTCGACCTTTGGGACAGCGATGCATGCTGCAGCCGCAGGCCGCAATATCGATATCTCTTTGGCTCTCATAGAGCATGGCGAAAGTGCCAGATGTCGTCGAAAATGTATCTTCAACCGCGGAGGCAGCAACGGGGATCTGACACCCATCGAAGTCGCGATAGCTGCAGACCCTTATGGAAGCGATGAGAACCTCCTCGAGTTTCTGGAAGCCTTCATGGCACACGCGAGCGATCTCGAAGATTCGGACTACCAGGCCGTGCTGAGATATTGCGCGCAGAACAATAAGCTTGAAGCAGCCAACCGGCTTCTTGACAGAGGAATACGTCTCGAAGAAGTGCCAACCTCAGTTTCGAGCGTCGATATGGCAAAGCTGCTTGTTTCTCATGGTATCGAGCTTGATCCAGTGGCGTTGCAGGAGAGAGCGCTGAAGAGAGGACGGTTGAGCCTTTTGCGCTGGTGTGTTGATGAGTACGGTGCCAAACTACCTGATGATCCCAAGTCGTGGGGAGAGATGGTGACGTGGCTTCTCTCCTCTGGTAATATGTACCGCGAGCAGACGAGATATCTCATCACCGAGTACCCAGGTCCACATATCGACACGGTTCTTGTTTCAAGGCGACGTCTTCATCGAGAGAATCTTAAAGCAAAGAAGACAAGTTGGCTTCATACGGCTATTATAAAACATAATTTACCGGTTGTAAAGATGTTGCTGGAAGCCGGGGCTGATGTCAGCTGTCCTGGGTTACGCGCTGATGCACGTACTGTGGTAAGGAAAGGTGGCCGAGGGTCGTTTCGAGACATCCAGGAGTGGCTGGAGATAGTTGAAATGCTGGAGAAGAAGATGTCTGGTAATGAGGGGTGGACTATGCCTTCGTATGCTGAGGTTAGGAGGCGTGTTGCCCAAATTGTTGCGGTGGAGAGGCGAGCTTGGGATGAGAAGATTGAGAGTATGGTCAGAAGCAGGCAGGAGGTTCCTCATGTAACTCCAGAGAGGTTAGATGACCCAGTGCCATCTTCTCCTTTGGGAATTGCCTCCTCGGCAGATTTGTATCAGCCTCTGAGCAGCAGTAGCTCCTTTCGACTTCTCGAACTCCTCCCGTCAAGCAACCGGACAGACTCTCTTGTCGGACGCTTGGTAGATAGCGATATCACTTTCCAACCAGACTATGAAGCTTTGTCCTATGTCTGGGGAGACATAACACCACTCAGGTACATCAACCTCGGCGATCAAGAAATCTCAATCACACCAAACCTCCACTCAGCACTCGTCCACCTCCGCTCTCCCAACAACGTCCGCACACTCTGGGTCGACGCCCTGTGTATCAACCAATCCGTCCACGGCGAACGAAACCAACAAGTCCGCATCATGGGCGATATCTACAAGTCAGCGAGTCAAGTCGTAGTATGGCTCGGCGACGCAGCCGATGATTCACACCTCGTATTCCAACATATCAACGACGAAAGAATCGCCGATTCCTTCCACAATGGTCCAGCGCCACCAGAAGAAAAGCGACGCGCCTGGAACGCGCTTGTCAAAAGACCTTGGTTCTTCCGCACATGGGTCATCCAAGAGATAGCTCTCGCGAAAAGAGCGGTCATGATGTGTGGAGAGGAGGCGACGCCGTGGAGGGACATGGAGATCGGTTGGAAAGCAGACTTTTCCAATGGTGCGAAGGGACTGTCGTCTTCACGTGGCGGTGAAGGGGATCATCCGATCAAGGGATTCGATCCGGATAGTCATGTTTGGAGTCTGAGGATGCTGGGGGTTGGTAGTGATCCGATGAGTATTCTGAGGTATAGCCGCGTTTGTCAGACTACTGAGATACGGGACAAGATTTATGGCATCTTGGGTCTGTTTGAACCGGGGTTCATACCTGTTGACTATGATCTGCCCGTGGAAGATATCTTTCGTCAGTTCACAGAGGCTGTGATCAAACTCACCAAAGATCTCAGTATCCTGGAGGATATCGGCGCAAAGCGCAGTTATCCCAACCTTCCATCTTGGGTACCTGACTTCACTGACACTTCGACCAACAGTCTCGCAGGGGATAACTGGTACGCACCGTATCGCAAAGACGCTGAGGAGAACTACGATGTTCGGTGTGCAGATGGAACGCGACTTATCTTNNGTGGGTCACGCACCGGGAACTAAGGGCTTTGCTGAGGTGATGAAAGAGTGGGAAAGTCTTGCTGTCAAACTCGTTCCTGAGTGGAAGGATTCTGAATCTTCATTGAGCCAGGCTTTTGCAACGACACTTACGGCAACTCATGGCTCTGAGCTCTTCAGCGTTGGCGTGGGCTTCACACAGTGGTATCGACACTGCGGCGCCGGTATTCTCGAGTCAACAGATCCATCAATGTTTCTTCGCGACCGCGAGTTCTACCTCTGGTGGTTAAGTGTCGGGAAAGACACAGAAGAAAAGGACCCCGACTCAAGTTCTGAGGAGAAATCAGACGAAGAACCTGAAGCTATTGGGTATGATCTCAGAGAATTCTTCGAAAAGTTCAGCTTTGCGAGCTATGGGCGGTGTCTTTTCACTAGTGAGAAGGGGTCTTTGGGACTTGCGAGTCCGAGAGCGAAAGCTGGAGATCGGGTTGTTTATTTCCCTGGTTCAACTGAACCGTTTTTGTTGAGGAAGCGGGAGGGAGACGGATGGTTGTTGGTGAGCGATTGTTATTTGTATGGGCTTGACTTGGACATGCTGTTCCATGATGCGGAGCATTTGGTTGAGGACTTTGAGATCTACTGAGTAACTAAACATCAGCTTAGAGATGTCAGTTTGGAGCAGCAAGCATACATTGGAGCATTCGAATTTAAAGGTGCGGCCTTTTCGTGTTCTCGTACGCGTTGTGACTCGTTGTTCTTGTTTGATGTTCAGAACAGCTGCAAATTCTAGTTGTTCGCAACTGAACAAACAGTACCTCTTCAATATCGTTGTCTGTCCTTCGAAGCCAATCATAATATTGAATCCTCTCTTCTCTAACCCCAAAATGGACTAGGACTTGGGATTGTGTTTGCCAACAGCTGATTCCTGTCACTGGCCCTCCCGTCACGAGACCTGTGTGCCACTGGGAAAGGGATCAGTCCATGCCAGTGCCAGTAGCCTCCAAATCTACTGCCAAAGTCTCTGGCGTTGTTTATCCCATCTCAGCTTTGAACCTCCCGAGAACTCTTCTTTCCTCATCACCTCATCTCAAAAGGTTCTGACACGAGAAGGTCTCAGCCTGAAGGCTTCTTTTGAACCATTCTCTCAACACGCAAAGAGACGTCTTCCACCATCCCATCGTCTCTTGCCTGTACTCTTCAGCGACACCCTCAACTCCTCGCCGTTCTCTTCCCTGTCACCCTTTTTACATCTACCAGTCCCGACTTTGGAGACGGTGTGGCAAGATCTTGATATTGATGGTAAGCAACAAGTTTGAATTATTGTCCGTTACTCCGAGAACCTTTCTGACGTCAACATCCTCTGTAGACCAATCTCATCCCAAGTCCCTCCCCATCAACCCGCATCATCTTTCGACACGTCTTCAGAATCAGAGAGCCATAACAAGCAAACCACAAATCTTCGGTCTCAGCATATATCACCGCTCAAGATGACAGGCCCTGAGTTCATGGATCTCCCCGCGGAGATTCAGATCAAAATCATCCAGTTGGCGATTCCTCCAATGATCCTACCAGAATATCTCTTCGCGGACGGAAAGATAGGGACCAACAACGAGCGCGACGCAACCCGCGCTATGATGGCAACATGCCACACATTCCGAAACCTCCTTCTGAAGGCCCGACCTCTTACCGGCCACAACTCGGCTGGTCAGGAATTTACCTTTGACTGTGAACGTGACGCGCTTTTGGTCATGGGCATGAACCTCCCCGACTTTCTCAAAACCCCCTGGATCCCCAACCTTCATGCCGTTCGTCGGCTCGTGACCCTTCACCCTTTCCCAATTGGGTGGGCTTCATATACCCCCATGCAGAGAAGACTTCTGCGTTCCTGGCAGCCATGGGCTATCAATGTAATGGGTCATCACCCACGCTATACTGCTTATGAGGAGAATCTACCTTTCGAAACAAGTTTTCCCATCGCCCAAGAGTTAGGATCACTTCATGAGATGGATGTTGTGGTCAAGACTGCTCCTGGCTGGCACATATCATCGTTCCAACAATATGGCCCCCAGCCGGAGCATCGACGTGCTGACCCAGTGTCGGGAGACCTCAACCATCCTGTTCATCATACAGGAATCCGCTGGATTCATCCTCGGTTGGATGACTACGTCAATATCGACGAGGTCCCGATGATTGGCCTGCACGGCTACAGCAAGACTCGCCGTGACTGGCGCAACCAGCGCAGCCAGGAATTTTCTCAAGGCGGACAATGGGCGGGCTTTCGTGTTTACCTCGAGTCCGAGGAGGTTGAATTCCGACCACTTACTTGGGATGAAGTTCAGCCTATGATCCATCGACGACAGCAGCCTCAAAATGGACGCCAACTTCTGGAGAACCAGGACCCAGAATTCGTGTCCCGGGTTTAGATTATTCGGGACAAGAAGAAGGAGATTCCTGGTGGTGCTTACGGCTGGATCAAGGTTAAGGAATACGACGTGCAGACTGATGAACCTTGGGTAAAGCAACTAGCCACTACCTGGAAAATGGTCCGTGCTTGCATCCATCACCCTGGGACTACATCTCTCCATTTCACTATCGGTCCCCATTGATGGGCCGAAGTGTCTCTACGTGTAAGTGTGAGTCGTACGGCGAGTCGAGGATCGTACCTACAGAGAAAGCGTGGAAATGACAACGGAAATGAGAACTGCGAGAGTTTGGAGTCGATGGAAAGGATTCGCGAAGATTCAAACCACTTCTCAACAGTGACAGACTTTTGTCCCTCAACACTGGCAATGCATTACTTCTCTATACTTGGGCTACTCTTTGCGGTAACTCGCAAGATATGGCACGCTTAGCAACCACATTGGTATGTGAGATTAGTCGGGAGTGCTACTTGTGTGGACTTTGACAGAGTGGAAAGACTAGAAGACGTCAATGGAGAAGAAAGGCAGATACTTAGATCAGTCTATAGTATTGGCAGTAATGCCTAACCTTGTTTTATCTCTTGTGAAATATTGTTATTGATCAAGCGCTTGCTCGTGATCGAGGGCGTGGCTTAAGGCTTTTAAGCCAAGTTGGAGATGGATGTTGTTAATGCTATTGCTGTTGTTGTTGTTGATGTCAACAAGTCAGTATTCTTTCTTCCATGCCAGGACTCACGATCAGAAAGGTGAATTAAGAAATTAATCTCTTAGTGATGTTGTGCTGTATCATTAGCCGCTTCATGCCGTGATATAAAGGAGTGGGAAAAAGACGTTTGTGAGATATCTTGACCAGCAGCCTTGTGGATCTCTCGCAGTAACTCTAGCATGTTCTTATTTCCGAGATCTCTCAACTTCACCAGCCCATCAACAATCCATCATATCCGCCCAGACCCTGAAGGACATCACCTTTGCTCTCACTGCTCTCATTCCCATCCGTTCTGGCCTATGCACGATGTTCCTTACTGGTAGGACATGGGCTAAGACCAGGTAACACGACACGATCTTTTACAAACATTCTTCAACACAGACAAAATTCGAGAATACCCTTGGATTTTATTTCAGGCCCACATGCACTGATGGAAACGAACCTCAAGGGGGTCGAGAATTACCGCAGCGAGAGAACTTTGGATACAATCTCATTACATACAAGCTCTATTTGAATTTGGGATCAAGGCGCTCAAGCCATCTTAGAAGCCAATGTCGCTGCTGTTGTGTCAAAGGCTATTCATTTGTAGCGCGACGTGGCTCCTGCTCCCACAGCGATACAACAGTACCTATTCCCCAACGAAGAGGTACTCTATAGAGGCCACAAGTCACTGCCTACCATCCGACGAAATGATCGTCTCTGGGGAATTTGCCTATCGTCTAGTCAGCCCGCTTCCGAACCGCTTCGCCAGAGTTGCGACGCCTGCCTCTGTATCGATGAAAAGGGCCATTCAAGAGTTCATGGTGTCCAATTTCATCTTTAACAGTGGGCCAAATGACTCCTTCAAAGTCCAACTTCTCTGCTGTTTGGGACCCGTGTCGTGTTGTGTCTAAGATCCAAAGGGGTTCATAATCATGATGGTAAAGAGGTTTACCTGGAATTTGCTCGTACCCTGGTGATGGGTTCCAGGACGACGCGACTTCTGAAAGAACCTTTTGAAACGTCAAATTTGATCACTAATATGTAACTTTGAGTTGATAGACCCGACATCTAATACTTGCATCACGCGCCCTTACACGAATTACCTTATCTTCTCCATCACCGGTCTGTTTTTCCCCGAGAGAGTCACTGAAAGCAGTCATCATACAACATATATTATCTCAATTTTTCGTAGGAAATCCCGTCTTTCATGAATTACTGTATCCTGGGATCTAGATTAATGCCCAGCTGGCTTTTGGGTGGTAACCTGCAAATAGCTACCATTACAAGTCATACAATGAACATAAGGGCAACCGTGCAACCAAAAAGTCCAAACACAAGAGCTTTCGCAATCTCAAACCTCAACTCAGACGCCAACATCGGTACCTTCGTCTCTCCTCAGTAAGTCTCCTTGCCATATAAGCAGCCCAATTTCCACAGAGCGCCCGTGCGATGTACCCCAACAGTCAATTCCACCCGGTTTCGTCACTTGTCACATGTTCATATGATCCTCGGCCCTGGCATTCTCTCAGTTCAGGTCTAGAGTGTAGCCTGCATGCTCGTGTCGGCGAAGCAGAGTATCGCGCACCATCTTCTAAGTGTTGGCGATCTCCTCCACATATGGCTCCTCCTGCTCCCAGGGCTCGTCCACGTCGTTCTTCTTGGGCTCCTTCACATCAATCCAACAATGGTGGGGTTCATCCTTGGGTTCGTCTCCCTCGCGAATCATCCACACACGCGCGATAAACTGTGGATGCCCATTGGGCAGTGACCGACCAGCCGACGGGCCGTCCCCCAGCTGATCGATGACCGGTTCAACTTCATGCCACGCGAGTGGTGAAAATTGAACCTTTTCGGTTCTGGTATGGTATCGGAAGCCAGCCCACTTTCCTCCAAGTGAGCGGGTTCCACGGCTATACCCATGCAGCCCAATGAATGGTAGGTCATTAGGTTGAATGAAGGCGCCATAATCACCAACACGCGGATGGAGATCTTCTGGCTCCGAGACAATAGTCGCATGGTGGGCTCTAAAAACTGGGGTTGGGAACTCCCAGGTGATGCCAGTGTCGGCCTGGATGCCCTTGGCCTCAAAATATCGTGCCGCAGCGGCGTTGTAAGACCCAACGCGGTTGAATCCCCAGGTCTCGCCGTTCGGGCGCGGTGCCTCAACATCTGGTCCCTCCATTTGGAAACCGGAGATGTGCCACAATCGGGACATCATGGATACCGAAACGACGGCTTCCTTGAGTAGTGGGAAGCGAGCGAACATAGGAAGGTCGGTCTCGAGAGGCTCGTTCTTCCAGCGAAGAGTGTTCTTGACGGATTGAGATCGGCTGGTTCGGGAGACTGATAAGATTAGCGATTGCCATCAAACGTTTTGAGAAGACTTACCATATCCTAGGGGGTCTTGAGACCGGGGCTGCATGGGATAGTGGTTGGAAACGATCAGACGACGAATGGGAAGCGCGTCGTCATCCACCTCAAAGCCAGCCGCCTTCATGGATCGAATCCAGGAGCTGTTGGGAATTGGCTTTGGTATGGCCATCCAGAACACTACGAGGTCGTCCTGGATGGGATTCATCGTGAACTTGACTTCCCCATCAGCGATTGCGATGGCCTTGATGTAGTGGATCGCATCAACTACTTCCTCGAAACCCTTGGACACACGCTTGAAGTTTCCTACGGTGGCGTAAGCTGCCTGAGGGTGGACCCCGTAGTTCATGGGGTTGCACATGGGAGGGATCAGGTAACTTAGGATCGCCACCTTAACCTCCATAGGGAGTTTGTCAAAGGGAGATGACATCTGAGAGAGTCAGTATGAGGGATAAAACGGGTAAGAATAGGGTGTAAACCGATAAAGAATGATGGTGTACCGTAATGGTGTCTTCAATGTTGATGGAGATTCAAGGTCGAAGGATAGACAAAGATTTTGTTTGAGAATATTTCGTCGTAGGGTCCTGAGACGAGAAGATATGAGAAAGGTAGAGGGGTTTGCGATAATTGTGTTTCAAACGTCTGACGCGCTGTGGAAGATGTTGTCTTCTCAGTCGAGCCTGGAGGATATGGTTGGCTTTTAGGTTTGTGATACCAACAGCTGATGCCTTTGGTAGAGTGTGATAGGAGTCTTCAGCGCTATACTATGGTCAATAAGAAAGATGCGCGATCGCTACCGTCGAAGAGGATGGAGGTGAGTGTCGGTTGAGATGATGGTTCTGAGGCTTGTGATATGTGAGAATTATCTGGGGTGAGTTGTGAAGAAATAGTCTACGAGTTCTGATGATAGAAGAGTAAAGAGTTGAGTTGTTGATGGAAAGAAAATGTAAGGATTTGTGGGATATGTTTGGGATGATGTTGGTGTATGAAGAAGGAAGAAGAAAGAGTTGATCGGAAGCGAAGCGTGAGGTAAGAGATCGAAAAGGGAACGCGGCCATGCCACTGGCAGTGCTCGACAGTTTGTTTTTCCTGGTTGGTGGGCGAGATTGCTAGTGGCAGTAGACAGAGGGCAGAGCTGCGGGTGCTGGCCGGGCTGCTAGTCTCATGCCGTTTGATGTGTTTTGATGATGAATCATCCCCCATCGAAGATGCAGAACTTGCTTCTGAGAGCAGGGTCAATACAGCCCATGGGAGCGAGGAGAGACATTGGTGCTGTTCACTTGTGCTGACAAGTTCCGCAAAGCTTCTCACCGAACACCTCAGATGAACAGTAATTGAGGCCCGAATAGGAGCCGGTGACATCTCTAATAGCATTCTGGGGGGGTATGCGATATATCATCTCATATCTTAATCGTTGCATATGTAGTCTCAGAGATGGCACGAATGACGAACCTCATCAATCTTCTAAATTTCCAACATGCGATAAGAAGACCCATGAAGCTGGCATCCTTCTCACGTCCAAGTTGGTCCGGCGCATCTTTCAGTACTTATCCAGTTGCCTATAAACTACCATGTCGCGATTTTTACGTCCTTGGTCCCAACGGGTCACCATCCGACAGAACGTCAGCACAGCAACTAAACAGTCGAGGCATGGCTTCTATCACTGGCTTGCTAGCGCAGTCACTCTTGATTGAACACCATGGTTGAGTTCACCAAGAACATAGAAAGCCCTGATGGTTGTTTCTCGAGCTACTGCCAATCCCGAGTTCGAACGGATGTTGACTTGGGTACAGGTTACGCGTCTCCGCTTGCAAGAATGAATCCATCGAGAGTCCTGGTCAAATTTGGGGCTGGCCAAGAGCTACGAAGCCATGGGCGGACACGTCCCCCGACCAGCTTCCATTTCTAAACCGTAATACTAAGTGCCGAAGTATAAGCAGCATCATCCGGTATGGTG
>JACDIX010000671.1:0-43235 GCA_019843635.1 Fusarium siculi
GGTCAGCAAGGGGCTGGGGAGCTTCTTGTTGGACAGGGGCAGTTTGAGAGTCCTCTTCCACAGCTGGAGCAGGAGCAGGCTCATCATCCTGAGGCACAAACTCCGTTTCCACAAACTCAGTTTGAATCTCGTCGGAGACTGGAAGAGGGACATCAGGTTCCGCTGGGGCTCATTAGCTGTAAGTTCCGAATTTGCATGCGGCGAGTTGTCATACCAGTTACAGTTGCCTGAGGCTTGGTCTGAGCAGGCTTGTTTGGGCGATGCTCAGTTGGCTTTGGCGGAGGTGGATTTGATTCCTTTTCAGCTGGCCTCGACGCTGTTGGCTTTGATGCCGGCACCTTTGAGACAGGCTGGCTAGGCTCCCTCTCGGCAGGTGTCCCCGATGCTGTCCTTGTTATGGTTGGTCTCGGACCTGTTGGCTTGGGCCTTGTCTGGGTCTGGGAGGTTTGGTGACTCTCGGCAGGCCTAGCTGCTGAAGGACTTGGTGCAGCTTGATTTGATTCTTTCTCGGCTGGTTTCGACATCGCCCTTGCTGCTGGCGGCTTCGGGGTAGACTGGCTTGCCTTGTTCCCGGCCGGTCTCCCTGTTGCTTGCTTTGCTGCGGATGGCTTCGGAGCAGACTGGTTTGATTCTTTATCTGCAGGTCTCGCAGTTGTTGGTTTGGGATCTGAAGCAGCCGGTGTCCTCAAAGCCGATGACCTATGTGCTGATGTTGCATGCTGAGTAGATCCTTTCCCCGCCGATCTCTCAGGATTGGCCGCTCCTAGCTTTGAGCTCGATGACTTCGACCCTGCCGGACGATGAGAGGGCGGTTTAGATCCCGGCCGACCATTTGAATCTTTCTCATTTGTTTTTGCAGGGGCCGTCGTTGCTGGCTTCGAAGCTGCGGTCTTGCTAGATGTTGATTTGTCCGAGCTATTGTGGTGGCCTATTATCCTCAGCACTTGAGGCTTCAGTGCTGCTGCCCTGTGTGCTGCCATTTGCTCCGGCGTAGGGGTTGCTTTCTGAAGCTCTGTATCTGCTGGCGCATCTGCTGCTGGGGCCTGCTTCTTTGAATTTGTCTTGGCCTTGCTGGGTCCCGAAGTGTTGTGTTCACTCGACTTGCGCTTTTTCTTCTTCCCTTCTTCTGGTTTTGGTGCTTGAGACTCAGTTCTCTCTTTGTACGGAACTCTCTCGCCATCTTCATCATCCGCCTGTAAAGCTGCTCTGGCCGGGTCAGCCTTTAAGTATCTGTCGACCTCTTTGATGTGAGGAAGAAGCTCGTTATTGAGCTTTGGGTTAAATCTCCGCAGGTCCTTTGCATCGATCCAGTCGATGGCACTCCTCTTAGGAAAGTCTCGACCGTCAAAGTACATGACCGGAAACATGCGTTCGTTGACGAGAGTATTCCCAGTCTCGTAAGGTTTGGCCCATTTGTACTCTCCGGACACTTTATCATATTGGTAACAAGGCGGAAGGGAGTCTGCTAAGCCACAGCTTTCGATAGATCCAGGGATTCCGATCTTGTCGAAACTGCCCATAGGAAGAATGAGAACAGCGAGCCATTCTTTGGTCTTGTCCCAGTACGTCAAATAGACCTTTCCGCATTTCGGGTCAGTGATTCCCTTGAATTCATCAGCGCCAGTTGGGTCGTGCTGTCGCTGGCGTAGTCGGGTCTGGCGTCGTGTTGACTCTGTTGTTGGTGCATTCTTTTGTGTCTCTTTATTAGTAAACGATGCTCGTTCTGTCTTTTGGCGTTTGGTTTTCGTCATTGGACTCGAGAAGCTTCCCTTGCGTTTGGTCTGGGAAAGGTTGGTAAGTAACATATCAAATAAACTTGGAGGTGAATCAGCTTACTCCTCCTGATCTGGTTTGCCGTGGTGATGGGGGGGCTTCATCCGGTTCAGAGAATTCGGCTTCAGATACCTCATCCTCTTCTTCTTCCGATTCGTCCTCGTCTTCGTCCTCATCTTCATCCTCCTCTTCGTCGTTCTCTTCGTCGTTCTCTTCGTCGTCCTCTTCATCTTCCTCATCATCATCAGACTCGTCCGCTTGTACCGTGATGGTTTCAGCAGCCGGAGTTGGTGATGGACTGAAAGTATATCTGGCGTGACGAGCAGAAATATCATCGCGAGCAGCAATGTCTCGACTCGATGCTTTTATTCTATTGCCAGGCTTTCGAGTTCTGCTTGCGATAGGCTTATCGTCAACGGGGTCCATCTCGGCTGGTTCTGCTTCTGCAGCTTGGTTGTCATTAGGCTCTTCAGGACTGTCCGCGCCAGCTTCCTCCTCGGCGGACACCCTCCCGGCTGGCTCTTCGTCTGCTGGCGGTTCAACGGTTTCCCCCTCGGCGGTTTCTTCCTCCGCAGGTTCCTCGTTGTCAAGTTCCGTCCCGAAAGATTCGTCTTCTATGGGGTTTTCTGTGGGCTCTTCTGTGGGTTCTTCGTTGTGAGGTTCAGTTTCAACAGGTTCCTGCATCACGCTGTCCTCCTGGGGGAAGATGTCTTCCGCAGGTTCGGCATCATCAGCACCGTCTTCCATGGTGTCATCCATCAGGTGATCGTCAAACATAGGTCCATCGTCCATCTCATCATCTGCAGAAACAGGGACAATGGGTGCCGGTTCAGGAAACTCGGGCTCCACGGGTGCGCTCTCAATTCCATCAGTCCCAAGCCTCGTAGTGTCAGGCGTCATCTGAAATTGAGACTGTCCGCTGGATGTTCCCATGAGTTGAAAGAGATGGTCGCGGAACGAGTCCATGGTTTGCCTAATCTTCTGCGCGTGAACTCTTTCATAGTGCTCAATGTTGGTCTTTTGGTCGATTTCCAGTTCCTTCTTCTGGCCGCCCAGCTCAATGAGGTTTTCCTGAAGCCTGGATGTTTGATCCGGCGGCGCCGATGGCAATTCAGACCATATTTGCGCGATGCGGTCTTGAATCGATCTCAGCTTCTCCTCATAAATCTCTGTTGGCGACTTGATTGACGCGAAAACCGAGTCGTAGCGATAGACGGCATCTTTGACATCCCGAAACTGTCTCAGAGGCTCCTGGCCTGCCATTTTGGCTGACTCCTCTGTCGGTCGCGCTATCGCATCAGCATGCTAAGAGTGCGCTGAGTCCTATAGTAATGGTTGCTGCTTGCGCGCCTATCACTTGATGAGGCTCACAGTGTGTCGTTGGGTGGGCGCAAAGAGAGTGAGATTGTTGTTGATTGATTGATTGATTGATGTTGGTGACGCAGTGGAGAGTTGCGATTTGTATCGGCTATGCTGACGATTGCAGCTCAGGCCAGAAAATTGCAGGTAAGGGGGCCGTGGCGTCGGGACCTAGTCCCTATACGGGGCGGCATATCCACGTCTCATTGGGCCTGGCAGCTCAGCTGGAACAAGATATAGCTCTTAAAAATGGAGCTCCAATCTCGGCAAGTAAAAAGCAAGCAATGTATTGATGCCTTAGGCAATAGTCTCTCGATAGCGCTCATTGTTGAGCAAAAACGCTTCAAATCGCCAGGAAAACACGAAAAGCACTTGAACGTCGGGAGAAAAGCTGAGTGTCGAAGAGTTTCCAGCCTTGCGGGGTATCAACACACGAGACGGGCCGGCAGCCTCATCCCAATTTCACTGCGGAAGATCCCGGTGACCTTATTAGCAAGCTTGGTTCACCATCTCTTGGCCCGGTCATACTAAGCAGATTGGGATTAGCTTAGCCCCTGAGCTAGGGGCAAAACTCGGTTAATAGGGTACAGAGTAAGCTGCATCAAGATCCCAACAGCCCCGCTTCTCGTTTTCTCAAATATGCCGGGATCTCAAATACCCTATAGTAATAACAAAAGCTACTATATGAAATAAAGATTAGCTATATTTAAAGAAAGTGTTAAGTATATAGATAACATAAGATTCTTAGATAAATATATATATCGATCTATCTATTTATTCTATAGATAGCTTGCAGCCATATAGTAAATTCAATATAGTAATATTTTTCTTCTTGTAAGATTGGAAAATTACAGCCATTTCAACCGATATTGTGCGCAGCATTAATTGTGAACACGTTACTAAGGCGTGTATTAGAAATGCCCAGCTTTAAGTAGGCTACGCCAGCCGTTTGTTTAAGCATTGATGAACAATCATATTAAGCATGCTTGAGGTGTATACACTTGAGCTACTATGCACTCATAGATTGAAACAACGCACAAGGACTCCCCTCAAAGTCCCTTAACTCAAGCCCTTTAGCATGTGCGAGCGTCAAGCTGACGCGTGAAAACAAGAACTTGTTCAACGTACAAGGATGATCCGTGGACCTTCCAGGCACGCGCCATGGTCGCGCCGCAAAGCCAAGAATCATGCTACGCGCATCTTCAACTCTCCATCCATCAAATGGCATCGCCGGTCGAACAGGTGTAAGCCCTCTTGTTCGCATCTGCTTCATCAGTGACCCGAGAAGCATACTGGCGCATGTTTCTGAGCAGCCGGCTTTGCCTTCGAGGAGATCTTGTTGGAGATTGTAGAGATGGCCGAAGAGAGTATTGAGAACGAATTGACGATTGTCATCAATCTTATCTTTAAGCTGGTCAGTATTTCCGGTGAAAAAGTGGTAAAGCGCGTCATTACCTAATATTGGCTGGGGAATTGGCAGGTCAACCACGTATTTGCCATTGTCGTATAAGAGCAGCATCTTGGTCGCGGTCGTAAACAATGATTCTTGCCTGAAGACCCAAGAAATAAACAGCCATCGCATCGGATCCTGCCTGACGAACTCTTCTGGCGGCCCAAGATAGCTCACCCAAGCGGCGAAAACCAGCTCCATGATCTCGTGACAGCCGTAGTAATCGACAATAATTGCTATGTGCGAGAGCGTCTCCACTGATATCCGTTTCGGGACCTCGCGATGGTGGCCGTGGATGATGTCGAGCAAGATCACGAGTGCCTCGGCATCCCATTCGCTTGCTTGGAGCTCATAGAGCCCTTGATCATTTGGCCGAGACTCTTTGAATCGGCTTTCCAGCATCGCCCGGAAAACTGGTGAGACAAGACTCAGATGTCTCGATGAAACCCGGAATTCGACCTGAGTAGACCCGCTCTCTACTAACGAACCTCTCGGATAACTCTGGTCGTTATCCAAAGTCATCGGTGAATCGCGTCGGGCCTTTGTTGTTTCCATCAACCCCGCCTCATCGGATCCAAGCCGTTCATACTCCGGCTCCGAGTCCACTTGGATCTCATTTTCCTCCTGTAGATGCGCGTTGGGGTTTTGCAGAATGAGTAGAGTATCAGCACGAGGGTCAAAAGTGAACGGCGACGGCTTCATTTTAGATTATGTGATTGTTTTGTTATGATTTGAAACTGGTAGGTTTTTATTGATTGAGGGGAAGCTGAGGCTTGGTATGCAACACGGCTGCGTCATCTGATCAAGTTGGAGTAAGTGATGAGCATCCAACATCAGCCGCTAGACCAATCGAGGCGGCATTTGGAGTCGCGCAACACCGACCGCCGGTTATAATACCGAAATACCGCTAATATATGAGCATTTCGTACAAGGCTTTCAACATTGCCTATTACAAAACGTTTCCAAAGGATCTATCTGCCCTGCGCGAGCTGATGTCCTTTCAGGCTTGCTCTGAATGAACATTTTATCGCGGACGTGGCCTCTGAAAACTCTTCCGAAGAGTCCGGTGGCATCATATCTCATGTGACTAGATCAAGCCCTTTGAGTGACTGCAGGCTCAGCTACAATTTAATGTTACTCTTCGTGATCGATGGCCATTTGCTTATGAGCTGACTCAAACATGAGGTTGTTAACCTGGGCGACTCGCCACGCTTCCTCAAAGTCAACCCAGTCATCACAATCCACATCCCCTGTCCCGGAGCGTTTTCTTATACAATAGTCTAGACGCGAGCGCCTCAAAGAATCATTGCTTCTAAATTTTCTGTTTTCCAGTGTGATCTTCTCGCCGTAGACGAATTCTCCGCTGTGGGTGTATCAGTACCTGACGATTCTTTCATCAGGTAAACAGCAAGGACCAAATGTTAAGAACCGGGACGCACCATGATACAGAGCCCAGAGATGCTTGCCTGTCGTGACGCAAAGACCTTGTGGATGCATGCACCTATTCTGTCGTTTCCAAATGGGCCATGGCCCTATCTGAGCGAGCCTTAGTTGTGTACCTCAGAATCATCTAGCCACTAAGCCATCCGACAAACATGGCCCATTTCCTCAAGGACTACAGGGATTGCTGTTGAAGCTCTCCTTACAGGACATGCATTACTTGAATTGAGTATGCTGATGATACTCGCTGTTGACGGCGTGGACTGGAGGACGATATCGGTCCGCGGCCTTTGGAGGCATGCCCATTGATTCGCAAAGGGATATAGAGAACCTAGGTAGAACAAGTCGAAGATTTCGCCCCTTGGACACGATTAAGACTATAAATAGGTCATAATGGTCACAAGTTGTACAGATCGGTTGGCGAATTGACTTACTAGGCGGCGAAGAAGTTACATGGAAATCCTCGGACTTGTTGAGGGGCACGTTGACCACCAAATGGTTAGTATTCATGTGGACACCAGATGGCAGAAAATGCCGTCGACCTCTTTGAAATTCTGACCACAAACCCAACTGTATAACAAGATCCAGCCGACAAAGGATTCTCAAACATGATCCGACTCGAAAGAAGTCCAACGGCAGGCATGGAGAACCTACGGGTTGAGCAAATCATCCAAGAAGGTTGCCGGCAAGGACAATGCGTTTGATCCGATCATCTACTCCCGTGTTCTGTGAAAGACAGATTGACTACAAAGTGATCTGAGCTTATGCTACACTTACTAAGTCTTACTCTAAGCGCCTGATGCCGAAGTCCCTCGGGATATCCGACTGCCTCGGGATCTACGCGAAATGCGACTTGAGCCCTTCAAGTATAGTTTGCAAGGCCAGGATATGTAGGGTGGCATTAGACCTGGATATCCCTGTACTTATTCCATCTACCGGTTCACTCAGCAAGTTCGGTCACACAATCAAGACACGCGGTTTGAAGAGTATAGATACTCTTGGCACTGGTTAGTAAAAATAGATAGATATTGATAAATTTATGCTATTTTATCATTCATGTACAGCGCGTATGCGGAGTAATGAGTGACTCTAATTGGTGATTTGTGAAGTAGGCAATTCCCCAGAGCCAAAGCCAGACTAATCATATGCAAGATGCCGAAGGAACCTTGAGCTGAGAAGCACGAGATGTATTTAATATCTATGTATAATGATTAACTGGCGATTGGCTGAAGGAGAGTTGAAGGGATTCTGTCTGTGATGACTTGTTCAATCACCGAAGACAGTGTTAAGAAGCCAGTCACCTAACAGGTTGCAATATGCTTCTGTCTTGAGCTCTGCATCCTTTATCGTCTCTTTCTCTCCAGCCCTCTCACGCATGGGAAGACTATCAAAACCATGCAAGACATCTGGCACCAGGAGCCATCTGACGCTGCCGCCAGGAAAGGTTTCCTGCCATGCGAATCGCTTATCTTCCAACTCCAGCTCCCCAGGTTTTCCAGGCTCTGAACGCCCGCAGCGACCTATCTCGGAATCAGTGTCCGATATTCCGGAGCCTCCTCTTGCCCGGGCCAGGCGGGTTGCACACTCCAGACTCTCCTTTGCTAACATGTCCAATTCCGATGCGACGATGAAAACATGGGGAGGGAGATCATTTGGATCAGCGCACGGGCCAGGACTCACGAGAGGATCTCGCAGGTCCTGTCCATCGGGCAGATAACTCCAATCGAACAGCGGGGCCATGTTGAGGAGGAGATCGCGTGCGGACGTGCGCGGGGAGCCGAGACTAGCATCCGTTTTATACTGACGCGTACTAATTTTTGCCTCTGGAGAGCGGCTGAGATCAAGTGCGCCGTAGACAGAGATGGCTGCACGAGGACGACAAGTGCAATGGTCAGATTGGAACAGGCGCTGAGACAAGCCCAGGCTCAGATTGCCGCCTGCACTGAACCCACAGACAGCGACACGGCCACCGTTTGCCTTGTCAATAGGGAGAGAGTCATCATCCAAAGCGGCGTGGTACAGCGAGACAAGATCGTCTAAGCCAGTGGGGAAGGGAGCTGCTGGGGCTTTGCTATAGTTCAATGCAATAACAAGCACGGAGGGAGTGTCGGAAAAGGAACGGTTCCAGGCGTCATCATCCTGAGAGGAGCCTATGCAAAATCCACCACCATGAATAGTAAACAATGTTGGGAGGGGTTTGGATGAACCGGCTTCATAGGAAGAAGGAATAAAAATGCTACAACACTGATCAGCTCTGGAACGTGAAAGAGAGACTCCGAAATGCAGACACTTCTCGGAAATGGAAGACCAAAGCCGAGGTGTCGAGATATTGTGTAGAAAACTTACCGCACAGGTAAATGATCTCTCACATTGTAAGTCTTGACAATATCGGGCGCGTTGGCTGAAGTTCTGCTGAATGAACCCAACCAGTCGATGGTTGTCAGAGTCGCTTGTATTGCCCGGATTTGGACATTGTATGCGATGCGGCGCGTCCAGGGCGGGCTCCCCTTTACCAACTGGGCGTTAGTGCGAAAATCGGCCATTTTATTTGTGGTGGCGGTATGTAAAAAATCCTATGTGATGTAAGGCGGGACAGACGGGGTTCTTTAACCTGTCACGCAGTCTTGAGTAGGTCGGTCATTGTAGAGCTTCGATTGGTTGTTTGAAGAGTCCACATGGATGGTCCTGATAAAGCATTGCAATCTAGATATGGCCTCGAGTACCAGCTGATGCCAAGTATTTGCCGTGATGGACAACCGGAATGGAGACAAGATATTAAGCTTTCTCTGGCCCGAAGCTGTCATGGTTTCGGACATGTGTCTCGGTGTGCGCCTGACCGAATATCTTGACTATTCGGGGTGCAAATACCGACGTTTTGTATGATGCTATCCCATCTATGGTCAAAGTGCTCTTTGACTTTGCTTCCCCAAGATCTTGAGACAAGGGGCTGAGCTCCTCCGCAGATTCCGTCTGGGGCCCCATTCGATTCTCGGTTGCACTAGCTTGGGTCCAGAGCCTCGTTTCTCCCGTCTTATCGAAGTCCCCCACGTGGAGCTATCCCTCTCCCCCTCATTGTGATGGACAGCCGCCGCCAATCTCAGCATGGTTCTTGATTCCATACGCGGCAATCACGGCAGATGTTTCGACTCAACCTCATTGACTCACCCCCGAACTGCTCAATCTCACACAATATGCTATTTCTTTGTTGACCGAGGTTTACCTTGTACAATCTTGCGGGGTAGAAGAAGCCAGCCATTACCCCATGCTGACCATAGCATACCATCTCCTTGCTCACAGGGCGTTACAGTAGTGTCAAGCCTCCCCGCATTATTTCAATTTCCTGGGGCAATTGCTTCATCACACAGACTAGTCAAAGTTTAATTACCATCAGCGTAACCTTCCAGTTGGTCAATCTATATAAGCCTGGACCCCGTTCCCAGGTCAACTAATTTTTCAAACCAGTACAACTCCACGTCTCAAGGTGGTATATCTCAGCTTCAGCCGCCTTTTCTTTCTGCCACGATCCATTATCGATATCCTTCAAAGCAATTGGAGTCTGTCAACATGGCGTCCGACCCAGAGGTTTCTGTAGCGCCTACAGGCGATGCGAAGAAGTCAGCCCTGCCCGCAGATGACCAGCGACCCCCGTCAATTGAATATGTCGAAAACCCCGACCTCGAGCCGACGCCCAGAGTCGCCATTTCTACAATGCTGGCTGTTTTCGTGAGTTTATATTCTCAAAATCTCTCTAAAATGCTGATCTGGGTTGTACTAACAAATTGGCTCTTCCTCGCAGTTCATGGGTCTGACCTACGTCCCCGCCATCGCGACCGGATTCATCATGCCTACTCAGATTCTTCAGCAGATCGGTATGGCTTTGGGAGACACTGAGAACATCGCTTGGATTCCTGGTAGTTGGTCCATTGGCTCCGCCGTTGCCTTCTCTATTGCTGGTGGTTTGAGTGACGTGTTTGGTCGCCGATATGTACTATTGAGCGGTCAGGCTATCGTCCTGGTTGGTGGTGTAAGTTACCAGACATGTTCTGAAAATGGAGTATTCCTCTTGCCTAACAGAATTGCTTGCTAGATTATTTGTGCTGTTTCCCAGACCACTTTACACATCGTTGCTGGAACTACTTTGGTAGGCTTTGGCGCTGGCACCATTATGGTCGCATATCCTGGAATCAGCGAGCTTCTGCCCAACAAGTATAGGTATGTATCTTCATTCAAATTTGGGCCCAAGATCACTTTACTAACCTGTTTCTAGAGGTATTGGGTTGGCGTGGACCGAGTTCTGCATCACTATTCCTTGGGGTTCGTTGGCCGGCCTTATCGCTACCCATCTGTATCTCAAGGCGAGCTGGAGATGGTGCTATTACATCACCATAATCTACGCTGCTATCTGCCTAGTCGGAACCTTCATCTGCTACTTCCCCCCATCTCGACCCCAACATGACTTTGAGAGGACCCGCTGGCAGCAAGTCAAGGAGCTTGACTATATCGGACTTCTCCTCTTTGCTACCGGCCTTACCGTATTCCTGATCGGTGTCACCTTCCTCGGCGCTACTCATAGGTCCATGACACTCGTTGCGACAACTATCTCGATCGGTGCCTGTATCTTCATCGCAGCTTTCGTCTACGACTTCACCGTTCCGAAGAAGCCACTTTTCCCCATCAAAATCTTTCGCATGTACCGAGAATTCACTGTGTATCTTGTGGTACTCTTTGTGTCTGGCATGATCTGGCAGGGAGTTGTCACACTCGGAAACCAGGGCACTCTGTTCATGTTCACCAACGATATTATCGAAATCGGTGTCATCTCGGTTCCCGCAAGTATGTCCGGCATTATTGGAGGTTGGATCATGCCCAGTCTTGTTCACAAGCTCAAGCACATCCGGTATCAGTTTGTTTTCGCCCTTCTGATGCAGACTGCCTTCACCGCATCGTACGCCGCCGTGATTCCCAACAACAAGACTGGTTGGACTCTCCTACCCATGTTCGGCCAGTCCTGCTTCACCTGGGTCACAGTGTTGTCCTATGTCTCTTCCGGTCTCTTGGTTCCTCAAGAGGAGCTCGGAGTCTCGGCCGGTCTGATGGGTACATTCCGTAGCGCTGGCGGATCGCTCGGTAACGCCATGTTCAGCACGATTTTGACCTCCATCGTCAACCGCGACCTCGGCAACAACATCGCTGGGGCTGCCATCGGTGCAGGTTACTCACCCAAAGACTTGCCTACCTTGATCCCAGCTGTTATCCAGAATGCGGTTGGCGTACCTTTTGCCATGGCCAAGGTCCCCAACGTAACAGAGCCAGTTCTCCAAGCCACAGCTGCCGCATTCAAAAACACATACGCCAAGGCATTCAGAACCGTGTTTTACTCGACAATTCCATTGGGCGTAGTGGCCATCATCGCGGCCTGCTTCATCCGTGATCCAAGTCACTTGCTTAACAACCATGTGGCTGTCCAACAAGAGAAGGAAGTCCTTGGAAAGAAGAAGGATATCGAAATGGAGCCCAAGATCATTGATTAAACGCATTAGCATATAGGTAGTTCAGATTGTTATATCATCCAGCAATACACGTCTACATATTTGAAGAATGTTCTTGCTACATCTCTAAAGCTTAAACCCATACTAGTCTCACAAGGCTGCATCCGACTCGATCAGACGATTTCCGGGGGTTGCACTGATGGCGCAACCGCATTTGACCAGCCCTAAACATATAAAGTTTGACTTAAACCAGACTACCGTAGGTTAGACCTTGGCCCATGCCCGTAGCTATTGCAGTTCATGTGGTGGTACTAGAGAGGATTTATGGGTTGGTCGTGGTATACCAAAAGGTTCGGTTGATTGTCGATGCGCTTGACATATGCTGAAGGATAACGTGAGTGTCGATGTGATCAATCACCTTCAGATATATCTTACGAAATCTTATTGCTGATACGAAATGTGACGACACAGTTCAGAATATGTAGTATGTACTTTACGGAGGACTGGCAACTACAGCTTAGACTTCTCTCCCCCGTTCAATTTCGCCTTCTCGGCTGCACTCAGCTCTCGTCTTTCTGGACCACCTCGACTGCCATCACCAAGGAAGGTATCCTCGCGATGCTCATATTCTGTATGGAACCTCCACTTCTCTGCTAATTGACTGGGAAGCTTCTTCTTCCAAGCGGATGTCATACATTCGCCCAAGACTGGGAGAAATTTGAACGCGCTAAGAGAGATTAGCCAGGTGTCGTTAGTAAGGGCTGCTGTCACTTACTGTCCACTTCCGCCTCCGCCAACAAACAGGTTCTTATGATCAGGATGATAGTCCATGATGAAGTCACCAGTAGGTGTATCTGTGTACCAGCAGAGAGCTACCCTAGCAAGGGCACGATCAGCCAGCTCAGGCAGCATCTCGCGCAAGCCAGCTCGGAGGCGTTCCTCAGCATCAGCAGGAACAAAGTTCTTTCGCTCCCGAGAAACAGGAGGCGGAACGGAGATGTTGGACTCGACAGAGTTGTTGTCGCCCTTAGAGGGTGCTCGAGTGTAGCCCCAGCCGTGAACAGCAAACTTAAGCATCTTTGTGTCCTCGTGGGGAGGAAAGTTGAACCATCCGGTGGCGTAGTTCATATAAATGGGAATTTTCTTGTACTTGACCATCTCATCGTCTGTAAGGTGAAGGAAGCCGAGTGCTTGTGCTGTTGATAGTGTT
Source organism: Fusarium siculi (assembly GCA_019843635.1). Classification (NCBI taxonomy): domain Eukaryota; kingdom Fungi; phylum Ascomycota; class Sordariomycetes; order Hypocreales; family Nectriaceae; genus Fusarium; species Fusarium siculi. Next base: position 12,722 of record JACDIX010000671.1, read on the forward strand.
GAGTTGTAAGTGGGGACAATACCGGAAGACCAGGCGCCTGCTGCAAGAATGAAGTGGTCGCCCCGGACAGGAGTTCCCTCAAGGGTTTTAACTGCTTTGATCACACCTTGAGCGTCGCTGTCAAAGCCGACAACGGTTCCGGCTCGACCAGCGATGAAGGAGATGCCTAGCTCGAGACATTCATCACGAAGTTGCTTAATGGCTTTATTCGCATCTGCCCAGCCGCCAAACTTGTTCAAGTAACCCTCAAAGTTAGGTTTGGCAAGTTCGCCGGTCAAGATTGGAAATCTCCGCTTTGTGTCAGCAGCATCTGCCAATCTGGTATAAGGCAGCTGTCGCTTATCAAGCTGAGCAATTGTCTTATCCGTCCAAGACTTCTCAGGTGTACTTCTCGAACCAGCAATGACATAGTCTGTCTGGTAGAAAATACCATTATACTTAGGGTCCTGGGACCACTTGCGATAAGCTTCATACGCAAGGGAGCAGTAGTCGGTGTCGGCATAGTCAAATCGGATGACTCGGGAGATATCCGAGCTGGAACCATCCGGCACCTGAAGAGGTTAGCGGATCGACGTCACTGAGGCTGGGGCTCTTACAGGCGGCATGTGCCTGTCAAGGACAGTGATGTTCTGGTGACCTTCTAGGGCGAGCTGCTTGGCAGTAGTGAGGCCAAAAAGGCCTGCGCCAATGATTACGATCTTGCTGGTCTGATCCATGATGATGAGATGGAGGCAGGCAATGCTGTTTGGTAGGTTACATTGAGAGTCTGGCTGAAAACTGACGTCTGATATACTGGACCCAAGTGCCCAGTGGAGACGGATGTCAACCTGTATGCGACCCTATCTACAGTGTCGATGTGCCGTGCACGTGAGCGGATCTCCAGCATGAGGTCTAACGTGCGGCCCGTCAATCGATAACTTATATATATAAAATAAAAGAAGCATAGTAAATAAAACTTAGATCACTGTATAATTCCTTGAAGATCTTACTTTTCCCCCCGACTTCTCCCGTCTCAAGAATTTTTACTATCGCAGCCTTTGGGCCCCCTACTCCTTTCTGCAATATTTGCAACCCACTTAGGCATGGAATCTCGAGAAAGCGTGCAAGACATAGATGCGATTGTAATAATCTGACCAAGGGAGGAGCGTTAGGTAGAGAATCAGAAAGTGACCGGAGTTACTGTATGTCATATATGTCTGGCATGAATTGCGAAAAGATATCGTTCAAATTCACTTCCTCAAGCTCCCCAACATCAAACATGGATGGATCAAATGACTCCTCTCTTTGGCTTGGTGCCAACTGGCTTACCTGTGTCTCAGTCAAGGGGTGGATGTAATGCGTCGAGATACGAATGATAGCATCTTGCGGACGACTTGAACTTTCTCCGTATAGTGGCGTCATCTGGCTGATCTTGGGATCTACCAGAGCCCAGAACAGAGCGGGATGGAAGACAATATAGATGCCCTTACCAGCTGGCGGCTGTGAGCTATTATCCGCGGTAGAGTCCAAGCTCTGTAGTAATTCGAGCTGAAAACCTGTTAGTGACCCGGCTGAGTAGCTGCTAGCTACGCACCTTTTGCGTAATGTGCGGCCATGTTGATGACAGCCTCTCCAAGAACCCTTTGCACCACTCTAGATCGCCTTTTGCTTTTTCCGCGACCTTCGGATCAATCGCACGTTGGAATAACCAAGGGATCGTTGCCACTACTGCTACAAGTTGCCCTACTAAAGGATCGCAGACCTCGAAGCGCAGCTCCTCGCATAGACGTAGGAGTTTGAACACCCACGCTGAATTAAATAGAGCATGATCAACAGTCTGCTGCAAAAAGGAACGGGCCTGAAGTCCACTCGATCTATCTCGCATAGCTACAAGGTGGATGAAAGGATGATGTAGAATAGCTGTGATGGCGTGAGTAACAACTTGCATGAGAAGCCACGGTATCCAGTACTCGCGCTGGTCCTGAAGCTCGGCGGCCATTCTTTTAGTAAAATGAACGTTTCTCAGCAGATGGCTATGAGGAAGTTTGGTTTCGTGCTTGTAAAGCTCTGCGCAGAGGATGTAGTGCATCGAACCGGGTGACCATGCTGTCTCTGCTTTCCCGATTCTGACCTGATGCATGTATGATGAGAGGTGACCCCACATCTCGATAACGTTGATATAATATGCCGTAACTCCTAGATCCTCGGATGCGTCGTCTGAGAAGAGATCTGGAGGGCACTCGCCATCATTCGTGGGCGGGAGTGACGGTGGCCGGTGGGCGCTGGCTGGGTATCTGTGCTCGTCATCGTCGTATATACGGCTACGCTCTTGAGGCATGAATGTTTGCTCTAGAAGAGCAACAGTCCAGTGGCACCTCAGGCTGGTTTCAACTGGCGATGATTCGTAGAAAGAACTCTGGGATAACTTTCGGAGAGCCTCCAGTCGGGACATGGTTCCGATGCTCATCCACGCTCGGCCTGGTTTACATGCTGGTTCACCCGAGTCAATTTACCACCAACGAGAAGCAGCTGAAATGTACTTACCTGCGACATCAACTAGGACAAGCAAGCATAAGGCTTGCACCATCTCAAGCTTAGGAATGCCCTGAGAAGCAAGGATGGCGACCTCCTGCTGTGCGGAGCTGCCATGCAACTCAACCGCCTTGGATCGATTGTCACTGAAGAAGTCATGCGCGCTATACCGCACAGTGAGCGCCAGGAAGCTGTAGAGAAGATATTGAGGTGCCGAATTAAGAGTGTCCCTGAGTTCGGCTATGTTGAAAAGTTGCAAAGGCTGGAGGTGTAGTTTCACACGATAGATCTCTATAAGATGATCCAAAACCTCTGACGGTACATCTGGACTGGGAAGTTCAGTAACACCAATATTTGGGCCAGAACGGCAACTTACTTGTTCACATCAAAGATTGTGTCTATCGGCGGCGGCGAGGTCATGCCAGGACTTGCGCTGTACTCTGCTTGCAAACTTGTAGATGGGACACTTGCAGAAGTACTTGGAGAGGGCCCGGGGCCCGTAGCTGAGGCTGACGATGGTCTAAAGCATGAGCCACCACTCATTGAATATGATTGATAGTGAGCTTACTGAAGCAACTCATAAATACCCTTCACTTGTGACTCCAGCATCTGGAACCGTTCCTGTAAGTCATCCCTTTGGGCACTTTTCGTGTTAGCTTCCTCTCAATGACTGGTTTGATTGGCCTTACCTCTTCGTGACTCTACTGCTTTTCCTTGCGGCAGTTCTTACTGGCCCAGGAGATCGGTAAGTACATAGTTGATTTAATCGTCCGCAGAATGAGCATGTTGGCCTTTCACCTGTGCATTTGCTCTTCTTTTTCCTATACGTAAGTCAGCCAGCCTGACCCCAACATAAAATATTTATGACCACGGGTATTTTACCGGCATGGCTCACAAGCCTGTTTGCTCCGGGGCTCCATTTTAATAAAACAGGCCGTTCAATGGTCGGGATGGTTGATAAAACTTATCCGAGTTGTTGCGATAATCAGATCTAGAGATAGAGATGGGGACGGAACCCGGAAGTTGAATGATCATTCAGAGGCACGTGAGCGGGAGCTAGTCTTACCCCTCCGGACTCATCAGGCCCAAGTATAATGAAGTCATGAGGGCAGGTTGGCTATGACTGCTACGTTCTATTATACTCAGGCGATGTCCTGTAATAGTTTTCTAGAGAAATGTGTCGAACAAAGTTGTCACGCTGCTGAGCGGCCCAAATCATTGTAAAAGATGACAATACGTACTGCAGAGTCTAGACTCCTTACAGTAATTCCGCCCATACACCAATGGAGTCACGGTAAAATGGTCACGAACCATTGTAACGTTGTTTCTGCGCATTGCATCACTTGAAAGTGGCTTGCATCTGTTAGGCATCAGTGAGGGGTCAAACAAGATACGTTTCTCACGGTATCTTGCTTCCAATACCTTATTTCCAACTCTTATCGACATCTACTTGCAGTCATGGCAGCTCACGCTACTTACCCCAGTCTGCGGGACAAGACCGTGCTCATTACAGGCGGTGCAGAAGGCATTGGCGCTGCTACAGTGGAGTTGTTCACGCTACAGGGCAGCCAGGTCATCTTCATCGACATCGCCGAGGGCTCAGCGAAAAAGACAATTGACCGTGCTGTATCGCGTGCGAAAGACGCCAACGTGCAAGCCAAAGCACCCATCTTCTACAGTTGCAGCGTTTCTGATTTGCCAAGGCTACAAGACACGGTCAAGAGAATCCAAGATAAACATGGCATGATACATATCTTGGTCAATAATGCTGCGGCTGCTGGAAACAGAGCCAGACTCGAAACAGAAAATGTCAGGCCTGAAGATTGGGAAGTGAACATCAACACCAATCTTCGGCATGTTTTCTTCATGAGCCAAGCTGTTCTTCCGGCGATGAGAGAGGCAAAGAGCGGGAGCATCATCAATCTTGGGTCAATCACCTGGCGCATCCCCGCCCAAGGAACTCCAGGTACTTTGACATTCCTGTCTGGCTATTCAGTCTGCTGACACGCCAAAGTCTACGGCGCATGCAAGGCGGGAATCATGGGCCTGACGCGTACTCAGAGTAAAGAATATGGCAAGTACAACATTCGCATCAATAGTGTTATGCCTGGTGCCATTGCGACCCAGCGACAAAGGGATGAGGTTCTCACGCCCGAGTACCGCGAAGAGGTTATGCGCGGCCAGAGTTTGCAGCGAGATCTTGAGCCGGAGGAAGTAGCTAAAGTGATTGTGTTTTTGGGTAGTGATGAAGCTAGTGGGGTAACTGGTAGTTCCTATGTTGTTGATGGCGGTTGGTGTAGCGATCCATGAGCAGTGGCTGGACCTAATCTTCATGCTGCAATCGAACATGCCTGTATATGATAAATAAGACTTATCAGGTTTTATCTGTGCGATTTCGAACTGAAACCTGTCGCGGAGGCATCGGCCGGTGAGGAAAGTTCCTGATCAAATGTCGGGCCCAAGATCCGAACCCCCTCATCTCAGTGGATCTACATCACTGTCAGCGAGCGGGGAACTTCACCCACGAACTGCATCAAGAGCTCGATCAGGTTCTCACTATACCCGCTACCAATTTATACTTCTAAGAACTCCTGTTCGAATATGGAGCCTTGGCGCCACACAGCGACACAAATTCTGGACAACATTCGTTCTGGTAATCTCACAGTTGAGCAGTATGCTTCATCACTACTTGAGCGAATCAAGCAACGAGATGACGATGTCAAAGCTTGGGCATATCTTGACCCGAAAGCTGTTTTGGAACAGGCTAGAAAATTAGACCAGGTACCAAAGGATCAGCGAGGACCATTGCATGGCATTCCTGTTGGGATCAAGGACATCATATTGACCAAAGGCAACATCTTAAAGCATTCAAGTCGGAGCCAGTCGCTGACAAGTTATCAGATATGCCGACTGAACATGGCTCAACTATCTATAAGAATGATCATCCCGTAATCGACGCCGGATCGGTCATGATTCTCCGTCAAGCAGGATGTCTCATCTTCGGCAAGTCAAGCCAGCCTTTCTAAACGCCAAGTTCTCATCATTTCCAGGTAAAACTACAACAACCGAGTTTGCTGCATCCTTCACAGGCCCAGCTACTCGCAATGCACACAGTACCTCTCATACCCCGGGAGGCTCTTCAGCTGGTTCAGCTGCCGCAGTAGCAGACTTTCAGATCCCCGTTGCTCTTGGTTCACAGACTGTAGGCTCTATTGTTCGTCCAGCTGCATTCAACGGCATCTACGGTTTCAAGCCTACATGGGGAGCCATCACAAGAGAGGGACAGAAGTTCTGTGCTCCAACTGTTGATACGATTGGCTTCTTTTCCCGAAGCGTTTCGGACTTTGAGACCCTAGCTGACGTCTTTGCTTTGCACGATGACGAGGAGAGCACGTTTGAAGATATCAAGGGCTCGAAATTTGCCGTATATAGGACGTCGAGGTGGCATTTGGCTGGAGAGGGCACGATCACGGCTATGGACAAAGCTGTAGAGCTTCTCAAAGCACATGGCGCTGAAGTCCAAGAGCTTGATCTTGGTCCAGACTTTGACCAAGTCATTGACTGGCACCTGACTCTCGTACGCCTTGAGGGTGCAACGAGTCTGTGGCCAGAGTATTACCAAGACAAAGACAAGCTTGATCCGGTGTTGGCGAAAGGTGTTCAAGAGAGGCATAAAATTTCACAACAGGCCCAGCTCGATGCTTATGATGGGCTTGCAGCTCTACGACCGCGGTTTGATAAGATGGCAGATAAGTATGTCGCCGTGCTAGTTCCGAGTGTCTTCGACGAGGCTCCTGAAGGCCTGGGGAATACAGGAAGCCCTGTTTTTGCAGCGACTTGGACGGTAAGTGAACAGATGCTGGATCCTGGATTTTGTTAACATGGACAGGCGTTACATACACCAGTGGTCAATATTCCAGGTTTTCGTGGGAAGAGCAACTTACCTGTGGGGGTTTCTCTTGTGTCCGCGAGACTGCGTGATCGTCACCTCCTCAAGGTGAGCGAGGCGGTTGGTAATATCTTCGAGGCAGAGGGTGGGTGGAATAAACAGTCTAGGTCAGGTTAGTCACCTAGCCAGTTGTTGTCACCCAGGAGGTTTCTTGCCACGTTAGTCTGAGATATTCTGAATGATTCACTTCTCATAGAGGTACAAAGAGGGGTGCATGATCGGAAGTCTTGTTGCTTGTCTAATTCTATATGTCTATTTGAACAGTAAAGATGAAGCCGTACCGTCTATCGTCGATGATCCTCCTCCTCATCGTCAGACCCTATCAAGAACTCCTCTTCCCTCCTCAACTCTTCCATCGGGATATCGTCATTCTTCAGTTTCGTGTAAACCTGTCTCTGCCTCCACGTCTTCAGCCTTCTAATTCCGTACACAACTGCAAGCACCAAGGCCGACACCACCACGGCCAAGATCCCCAGAGACCTCCACAATCTCCAGCCTTGTATACAACAAGGATACCAATACATAAAAACACCAACTGCCCACTCTTTCCAGCCCATCTTTCGCGCATGATCACGTACAAGACCCTTGCGAATCAAATGCTTAAAGCGAGGACCGTTGGGGCCAGAGTTGAAGCGCTTGAGACCAAAGTGCGGCACCGTTTCTTGCCGTGGGTCAGAGTCTGGATAGCTGATGTCTCCCCAGTGGCCAGTAAAGTCGAACCACGAAGTGTAGTTCTGAGCGGGTTCGGTCGAAGACGGTTCAAAGGGTGAGATGATGGGAGTGATGGTAAAAGAATCGGGGTTAAACCGATAATAGTAGGCTGATTGAGCTGGGTTCCATAGCTTGCCCTCGTCACAGTAGTCGAACATTGCCGCGTTGTGAATTTGGTGGCTGTGGCTTGGTGAGTCAATGTTTGAGAATAGAACGATATTACATACCCTCTCTGCGGATAGTTGGCGTGTGAGCCGAGGGCACTGTACACGATGGGCTGGGATACTCGTTAGCTAGTGGAATCCGAGGGGAGATGAACACTATCCCTACCCTCCCATCAGTGATGTTGACTGTCGAGTCATCCCATTCGAAACCAACACCGTCAATATGCTGGCTGTAGTAAATGCCAACAGGGGTCCCATTGTGAAATCTGACCATATTGTGCTCCCTGACATCAAAGGTTAGAGAACCACTGACCGTGAATGGGAGCAGACTTACCAGTCTCCAACATGGTTGCCAAAGTGCATTCCCGATGATAAGTTCTCATCTCCGACTAAATGGTTGATGGGTTCCATGACTTGGGTAATGTTTGGCCCCTCATTGAATGAGTAAAAGTAAAAGTAGAATGCATCAATGTCAACCTCGCTCTTCTCCACCAAGATCACGGCGCAGGGTACTGAGTTGGCTATCCGGCCAGAATCATCCGGTGCTTCACCCAGAATCCATTGAGGATAAGTGAGAGGATCTTCCTTGGCTGTGAGCGCAACATCTTCGCCACCGTAGCTATTGAGCTCCCCGAGATTCGAGAGGTCAATGGATGAAGGTCTACTAATCGGTTGCTCATTGAGTTTCGGTATTGTGTTGACGATGTGAGCTGATAGGTCGCTAGGCATGAAGCGATCTTCTGGATGAAGCCATACTAATGGCGCTGCAATATTCACTCAGTACTGAAGGCCATGATGGTGATCGGCCGATGAGATATTACTCACCATGATTAGCGACATAATCTGGACACCGATCAAGCCCCGAGGCTTCCGAGGCTGCCAAGACGTAACCAGCGTCAAGGCAGAGAAGAAGCAGCGTCGTTGGTATCAGCGAATGTGTTGACGCGTCCCGAAACATGTCGAAAGGCCTCGTGTCCTTGGGGATCTTGAAATTGTTTGGAAACAGATCTCACTAACCCAAGTTAAGTTGACGCGCGATAGCGATAGCATATCAATAGCGCTGAGGTAATCAGAGGCCGGGATCTTCGGCTGAAAACAGGAGCGATCTCATTGGTGCTGCCGTAATTCTCCGCTGTTGTCGGCCAATCGATTTGTCGCTGGCGATTGAAGGGCTAGGCAATAACCGGATACGAGATCTTTATTTAACTAGGAAGGTCACTCTGATGAAGTCTGAAGGAATGAAGATCCATAGCTCGACATAAAGCATTTGTATTATCTCAGAATATATTGTCTTCTGTACTTTTAGACATCGCTCCCGGTGATAACGTCCATCTCGTTCAGCGGAACAAGCTTAGTCCGGAAGATCAACTTGTGACCAACAAACATGACGATGAACAGGATCAAGCTAATGTACGCTGTGAAAAAGGAGCTGGTATCCCACTCGATAAACACCTGAAATCCACTCGTAATGATAATCAGCACGCTGAAGAACAGACCATACCAAGATAAATATGGCTGCAAAGGCGCAACGTAGGGTAGTTCGGATCGAGAAATCCCTTGAAGAGCCAGGGCCTTCATGAAGCGAATGTGACAGAGCGAAATGATAGCCCATGCGATAAATCCCGCAACAGAGGTAATGCTCAAGAACCAGTTGAACACAACAGTTCCGTCGTTGGACAGATTGAGGAAAGACAAAAAGCCGACAGCGGCACAAACACCAACGGCATTATAAGGCGTTCCGAATCTGTTGGTCTTCTTCAAAAATGCCGGTGCGTGGCCCGAATCTGCCAGAGAAATGAGAATGCGGCTGCTGGAATACACATCCGAGTTTGCAGCAGTCAATACAGCAGTCAAAAGAACCGCATTGAGGATAGAAGGCAGTACTGGAACACCTGCCAGTTGAGTCACAATAACCAGAGGAGATGCCGAAGCGTCTTGTGATTCGCTGAGGAGGTCTTTGTTCGTCGATGGGATATTGAGACCGAGGAAGAACACGGTCGCGATGAAGATTGAAAAGACGCCCCAAAATGTCCAACGCATCGCAGAAGGGATCGTCTTGCGCGGATCCTTGGTTTCACCTGCACCGATGGCCACCAATTCTGAGCCCTGATAACTGAAACCAGCGGTGATCAAGACCGACCAGAAGCCGACGAAACGTCCAACATCTCCCTCGACAAGATGCTCACTGAATGCTCCAGGGTCTTTCCAGTACTTGAAGCCGAGATATCCTTGATCTCCGACGCCAGCATTGACACAAATCGAAAAGATGATGAAGCCAATGATTGTGATGACCTTTATGCTCGAAAACCACATTTCGAACTCTCCGAACCAACGAACAGGCATGAAGTTGGCAGCAGTGAAGAGGACCCAAAATACAGCGATCCAGATACCGATGTTCAGTCCCTTCTCCCAGTACTGGATGATCAGTCCCGCGGCTGTTAACTCAAGCGCAAACGTAATGGTCCAGCTGAACCAATAAATCCAACCCATGGCAAAACCAAAAGTCGGGTCGAGAAAGCGCGAAGCGTATGTTGTAAAGGCACCTGCAACAGGGATATATGCTGCCATTTCGCCTAGGGCTGTCATTACTGCGAAGAGAAGACTTCCGACGAAGATAAAGGCTATGAGGAGGGAGACGGGGCCGGCTGTTGCGAGGGCGTTGCCCGTGCCGATGAAGAGACCTGTACCAACTGCGGCGCCGATGGCGATGAATTGGAGGTGGCGGCCATGGAGAGCGCGTTCAAGCTCAGTGTCGTTGGTGCCATGCTCGATGGACTTGGTGGAGGGGGTCGATTCGTTTACCTCGGGGTGAGGGTCCGTCTTGGCTTGAATATCCATGGTCATGTAGTTCGTCATGGTGTGAACGACATGAGTGCGGCCACTTGGGAACCAGACGGCGAGAGGGCTTCCTTTTCACTCCTCTGGGTAGCCGATCTCGGGCCATCTGAAATAGCAAAGTCATGTCCGAATACTCGGGGCAACGTACGAGTGATTGTGCATCTTGTCGATGAAAGGCGAACATGTGGAGTCATGGAATCACAAAATTCGATATCCATTATATAATAGCTTAGTGAGATGTCTTCGCTATTCCCTTCTACCCCAGTTCCAGAACGAACCCCACGGAACATGTGGATCTTAAGCGTTGAGATTCGAGCACCATGATGTCGCCGCATCGCTGCATCACCCGCCTTGGTGCGACATCTTATCAGTCGCCGATCGATAAATAACCTCTTGACATTCTGGAAGCAAAGATTCGATTACAATTTGCGCGTGGCCCTTGTTCTGGATTGAGTGAGCTAGTGAGAGGTCATGTCTAGCCAGGGCGGATGTTCAAGTTGGGCGTGGTGGGGCTTGTTGAGATGTCGCTCTAAGGCGGAGGCTACAGATCTGTGCTTGATTGCCACCTACCATATCAGGAAACCACTGGAGATTGATTGCACTAAAAGAGCCTCGTGGTCTGTCCAGCATTTAATAATTTAAGCACTGAGATTGTGAGTCTGAGTAGGCATAGCGCTTGACTACCTATCAAGGTTCACCATCGTTGACTTGAATGTGCCATTTCTAAGCAAGCAGCAGAAAATACACATTCTCAGCTCAATCTATAAAGACAATATCTAATGTCAACTACAGTGGATAGAGGAAGTACTTATTCTCCAGATCAGTCAAGTCCAGCATCGAAATATCCACCTTGACCTTCACGGTCTCGCCATCCACAACCTGTTCCACATATCCTTCACCATGGTTACCGAGCGCTTCCTGTTCAGCAATCCACTGTCGTCGCTCCTTGTTTCTCTTGGAGAGGATGAACCGAATCGTTATTAGCAGAATGGGCGTCAAGGTGAAACTGGCCACGATCTGGACGATCCACGCAGGATAGTAACGCGGCCCTCCTGTCTTCCACAGCTGCGGTGAGATAATATTTGAGATCCCATAGAGCACCATGAACATGGCGTTTCGGGTGAGTCGCTTTGTATGACCGGCACAACTGGACGATACCCAGCCAACAGAGATGATCCATGTTTGCGCGAAGCAATTCGGGGGGAGAAGAAGGCATGCAAGCATAGGAATAGTGTTGCCCCATGGAATAGTGACCATGCCAATACTACTTGCGATACAAGGTACGCGCCAGAGTGCAGCCCACCAAGCGCTATGACCAGGGAAGAAGCGTATCAGAAGCGAGGCTGTTATGCATGCAAGAATTGCAAACCCGCCAGAAGCGACCCAGACGAGGGTCGATCCTAATGGAGAAACTCCAAGGTCCAGGAAGAGCAAACTCTGCTGGTAAGGGAGATTGTTGGCCAGCATGAGTGTGAAGCCCGAGAAGGCGAACAGCCAGGAAATAGGATCCTTCAAACACTCGTAGAACTGATGCCTCTTGAAGGTCTTCTGCTCGATTGAGCTGCGGGTAGTTTCATGAATGCGACGAATGGTATGAACCTTCTGTTCAGTGGTCAAAAACCATGCAGTTGCAGGGTTATTGGGATACCAGAACCAGGTGATCACTGATAGAACGAGGGATATGCCTCCAGTGATAATCATGAAGAATTTCCACGGGCTAGTGCTGACTTTGCTATAAAGCAAACCGTACGAAACAAGGCCAGTGAACATGGGCGAGCCGATGCAAGAAGTGTAAAATAGAGGCTGGACCTGGTGGAGCTCCTCAGGCGTAAAGAACATAGACATCGTAATCTCAAGAGCTGGAATGACCGCGGACTCGACGAATCCGAGGAAGAAGCGAAGAGGGATCAGGGCTCCATAGCTCTGGGCCACACAGTGGAGGAGGACAATAACAGCTCATGTAAAGATGATTCCTGAGATGAACGTGCGCAGCGGTAGCTTTTGAATGAGAAGTTGTCCAGGAATCTGACCAATAATGTAACCTGAAAGGGTTAGCTGTGTTGATTGCACAGAATGAGGTGACTAACCGGTGTAGAAGAGGGAGTTCAAGTTGTTGTACTCGGAGTTATTGAGACCGGTATCCTTGAAGAGCCCAAGGAGTGTAGCTTGACCTAGCGTGCTCTTATCGACCTGAACCCGGGTGTTAGTGCCAATCATCTTTAGCGATCTGTCCTCCTTACATAGAGCATAAAGTCAATGAACGTGACAAGCAAAAGGACGTGGATGTAAATCTTGCGCTTGAGCTTCTTCTTCTTCTCGGGAGTAAGTTCCCCAACTTCATGTCCGTGCTTCTCGATAAGGTCAAGAGTCTCATCTGCAGCTCGGCCAGAGATAACAGCGCCCTCATTGAGTGAGATACTGGAGCTTGCGTTAGCGACCTTGGGGTCGACTTGCTTCTCGTCACTCATGTTATCGTTTACACAAAGACGAGTGGCGATAGATGATGAATAGGAATGCAAGAGCAAATGTAAATTATCATCTTGGCGTCCTTCGATGCTCTTAAATATGCATGCAGGATCTGTCGATAATCGGGTGCCGGCAAGATGCCCGGTGACCTACAGGGTCAATATCTTAGGTTTGCAGGGGAGAATGGCTACTGTGGATCTGCAAGCATGAGCCATTCTCATTTTGAGACCATGTGTGACTGTTGCTGGGTTTCCAGAACCTGTCTTGCATGAAAGGCGTTCGACTTTCTCACATGAACCTATCCACTCCTCGCTTTTCGCCATACGGACTAGCAATCACATAATGAAAGTTGCCACAATATGTCGATTCAAGGGCGTTATTACCCTGCTAGTTGGCTTTCTCGGATAGATCCTGGAGATTCGATCGAACCGCACGGCTGGGTCACGCAAGATATTTGATGCCCCCAAGACTCTAACTCATCCGAGATGATGTTCCACGATGATCTCCAGTCGCTGTGATAAATATTGAGGACCATTCACCTGCACACTCTTAACAGTAGAGAGTGATAAAACTGTTTCTCGTTGGAGTTTAGTGTTGTATCATCTCTTTGCGGAACCACTGACTCGGGTCCGACATGCGGCTCCGTAGTGGGTACAACTCAGGTTGAAGCACATTAGTAGATCATTCATTGAGCCAAGCCCATAGGGCTATTACTCGGTAGCTTAAAGTTAGACGGGTTTCTCTTGCGGATGCGAATTGCGCAATTATTCCTTGCAGTAACGTCTTTGATAAGGGCGCGCAGTAGACTATAGGTGAACCCGTTCGGCATGAGTCCGTTATATACACGAGTGCCCACGTGGGCTGATTTCGCAACAAGTAACCATGCAATTATACGATTATTTCCATGTGACCATATCCTTTTCTTTCCGCGCATCACGAGAGATGAAGGAGATGCATCCTGTCAAAGAGTCATTAGCATGCCGACATACCATTTGCCATCAAGGCTAACTTGCCAGTCCTCTAACGGCACTCTCTCCTCCAGCATATTCGCCGCTTGCATAGCCTGGTCAAGGTTTGCTTTGACAGCCAGCTCTTTCAGCCGATCGATGATGTACAGCCTCGCAGGTGGAGGGCAAACTTCAGATCCTGCAGCGTTTGCAAGTGGCCAGACCACATATCGTGAAGCTGTTCGGAACGGTGTATTGAGCAGCTCTAGCGAGTATGGAACACTAGCTAGCATGTCGTCAATTACATCGCTGGCTTGCAGTGCGGCCTTGATGGGAAGCTGGCTCCAGGTGGCTCTAAGGGGATCATCTTCGCCGGGTTCATTGAGGATGACTTGATGGGGATTTCGATCGAAGACGGTGAATATCCACTCGTTGACTGTCAATCGCATGAGCCTAGCGGTGTTGTAGACACGAGCTGACTGTTGAGACTCATATCTGTGTATAGTATCTTTGTAGGCGCAGATCTCCGTGCCAGGGGCATTCTGTCGGTCTTCCTCGGACGTGACATTGATAATCTCGTACGGCAGTTGTTGGAAGAATGTATCGACGAACGCGATGGCCTTCTGGTTAAGGTCCATGCACTCCCTCACAAAGTCCGTCGCCAACATGTCCTTTCTGCCAGACAGCTTGGCGAATTGACAGACAAATCCAATCATGTGAGTCCTCGATATATCGAGTCCCGACTGGTCGGAAAGGGCATAATCGAAGAGTTCTAAAAAATCGTCTGCTATCGGACTTGATTGCACTATGCAATTTGTCAACACATTGATGGCTGTATGGTGAAACAGTCTGCGCCCAAATTCAGTCTGGAATTGTTGTCTTCCTCGCATCACCAAAAGTCTTAATGAACCTTGCACGTGGAGCTCCCAGTTTCTCGTTGAGCCTCGACCTTCGAAGACTAATCCCTCAAAGGTTGAGAGCAACAGCACACGAAGAAGGGTCTTGTCGAGGATGGCCACTTGGAGATCGCTTAGATCTTGGTTTGTCCGAGTCAAGGCTTTGGAGTAGTGGTAACGGGCTGCACGTAATAGGTCCACACGGCGATGTTCGAGAGCTAGAGAGGCGAGAGCCGGGGCGTGAATGGCCTGTATTATGTCATCATCGATGGCGAGAGTAGTTGTGTGTTCATGAAGGTACGTGAATGGGCCGGACTTTGTGAAGACAAAAAGGAAGTACCCTAGTGCAAGTTCTTCGGGGGGACTTGAGATTCGGAGACAGTCTACCTCCATGTCGCTGGGGCTAATTGACTGGTCCGGAGAGTTGCAATCGCTGAATGAGCTGTGGGAATCGGGGCTTGCTTTTGCGTTGACACATCTCTGGCGTTGTGCTTTCCGTATGACGGCTGAGGTTTGGTCTTTGATCTTGACTGAGTGAACGTCTCGATAACCAAAACATGAGATTTTCATCCGCATGCATGTTGAACAGGAGGGCTTTTTTAGATCACACTGTCGAGTGTTAGATGTTTAAGAAGGAAACATGCATACGGACCATACCTTTCTGCGCTTCTCTCGACAGGGTTCGCATGCTCGCGAAGGTTTGCCGGAGAAGACCATGATCAGATGACGGGTCTCTTATTGGCTGTTGGAAGCTCTTCGGGTTAGTCCACTCGGTAATTCTGGTGCTTGGTGGCAGACCCTAGAGCTGTATGACGGAGTCGATGATAGTTGGATGTGTTAGAAAAGGCGAGTGTTTCGACGAAATATTGAAGTATTTGGTGATTCTTGGGTCTGCTTCCTTAGCGTCGAAATGCCCACCAGATTAGGATAAGCTCATCGTTTGGCATAACATTAGGCCGCTTAGTGATAAGCACGGCTAGTCGGCACCTATCAGAAGCCAAATGCACTGGAGGCCTTCGCTAAGCCATTTGATCCTTGCGTCATCTCACCCCAAGGCTCTGCCGAGTGCCGGCAATTCTCTGTCGTTCAACCAAACAACGTCAACGATCTCCGCTTTATCCAAAGTCGAAGCAGCTTCATTCCATTGTCAATGAGTAGAAAGCGAAACCGGAGTCAATTAACTAGTCTAATGGGTCAAGGTTCTTCAAAGTGGCGATGCACAATGGGCGGAGTATCAGTAGGCCCATTGCTGATCAGACACTCAGCTATGCCTGGTCTGATTCGCAAAAACATCCTCGAGCCAATCAAGCGAAACCTGGTTCATCAACACGTAACCCCCTTCCTGACAATGAAGTCCAGCCCCCGAAGCCGTCTCAAAGAGATGATACGTCGCCCGACCTCCAAGCTGCTCCGTCAACTCTTTCGCCTGCCCAGGGAAGAACATATCATTCTGGCCATCTCCTACAAAAACAGGCGCCTTGATCTTGTTCACGATGCCCTTCAAGGTGAACCATTGGGACTTCTCCAGCAACGTGTAGGCCGAGTGAGTCTTGAATGACCACTCTCCCTGATCGATGCCCCATCGCAGAGTCGACGGCGTGCTCGCGTTGTTCTGAACCAGAGCGACCTCTTCGTCAACCTCCTTCTTCTTGCCAGCTTTGAATAGCTCAGTAATTTCCGGTCCAAACTGCTTGAACATTACTTCGCCGAAATCGAAGATCCCGTCGAGGGCGATCACTGCTGCTAGACGATGCTCAAAGGCTGCGGCACGAGGCGCAAGGATCCCGCCAAACGAGAATCCCATTAGCGCAAGCTTGCTGCCGTCGACATCATTTCGAGAAAGCGCATAATCAACAATCGGTGTGACGACCTTTTCCCACTCAGGGATAAAGCCAAGACCTTGGTACCGACGGACGGTTGGCTGTCCTGGTCCCTCATAGACGATAGCATTCATGCCTCTCTGTGTCAACGCCTCGCCCATGGCATGATACAGGTCTTCCATGGAGCCATCATATCCGTTACCCAGGATGACAGTAGGACGACGACCAGGCTTGTCCGTCTTGAAGAAGATAGCAGGGACAGTAAAGTTGTCAGCCTGTAGCTCAACACGCTGGCCGGGAATGGGCAGGAGCTGCATTGCTTTGTCAAAGGCATCGGCCTGCTGCTTCCAAAGCGACATGATCTTAGGATCACTCCAGTTCCCATGCAGGAATGCATCAGCAGAGCGATAATAGGTTGAGGCCCTGAAGAACGCGTTTCTTGCAGAAACAGGATGCCTCTTGCAGTCGATTGCCTTTGCTTGGTTGTGAACACGAGTCGCAAGATTGTAGTACGCTTCGTAGTAGCTTTCGAAATCGCCCGTCTTGATCTGACTCGCCGCGACGAGGATCTCCCCGATATCCGCCCCTTGGTAGGGAGCTGTGGCCAAGGTCGCCATGACGTTAAAGTTGAAGTCAATATCCGGGATGATTTGTAGCATGGTGTCGTTCTTAGAGCCATGACTGCGGCGTAAGTTTACATCTGATGGAAGGGCATTTGCAACAGCCTGCTGAACAGTAACATTAGTATATGTGCATCTCCAATAAATACGGGACTTACCGATTGGAGAGACGCCAGAAAGACGAGGAGGGCGGCGTTGTTCAATTTCATGTTGATAGTTTGCTGTGTTAGAATAATGTAGAGGTGTTTTAATAACAGGTTTTGATGCAGCATGAGGAAATTCGATTGTGCAGTGCCTCGACCATTTTATACACATTCTTGATCCTTACATATTAACATTCATTTGAGGTACTTCAAGAGCCCTCTCTTCCCGTCACCATACGGGCATAGCGGCATGGAGTGATCGACTACTGCGGACCGTCAGTTTACTAGCCGAAAGTCCCGCCATTTGAAAAGTCTACTGTATCCGGCACGTGTTTCGACGTAATATTCGGATTACCTAGCTCAGGTTGGCACTCGTTGCGTCGATTCAACACTGCGAGCGGCTGAGATACCCGATCAACATCATCGCCTTAGCACAGCCGTATGCTGAATACGCTGGGACGAATCAAACGAGTGACAGGATGCATCTCATGTAGGTCCTGCCTGGCAAGTGGACTTCTCAGCCAGGCACTTGATGTCGCCCGAATCATCAGCTATACAATAACACGCTCGGCAGCAGCCTGTCGCAATGCAACACCCTGTTGGCCATTAGTATGAGCTTATTCTACTTTGGCGAGTCAGACTGTTGCTCACCAACGGGGCACCCAATGGGGTCCCCGGCCTTCTGGTACCTACAGTCCCAACATTCATGATGGAGCCAAGACAATCAGGAATACGGGGGAAAGGTTATATTGCTCGATTTAGCAGTTGGCATCAGAAACAAGCTGTTGGACGGTTTAGGGCGTGCTAGGCGAGATTTGAGTGACAAGAATAAGGTCACCATCAGGATCTTCTGAACAGATAGGGTGGCACAGCACGTAGCCTAGCGACCCCATGATGCTTTGGGGCGATTCTGCTAAGTTCGGAACAAACTTCAATGGATGACTGCTTCGAGTCCAATTGTGAAAAGCCTCAGTAGAAACGGCTTTTTACACAAGCCTGGTTCGCCTTGAATTCTTACTTCCATTATATCTCAGTCTATTCTAATCGAACCCGCAACTCGCTTCAAAATACAACCTACAGTGGATCTAACATGACGCTCTTCGTTTCCCTAACTCAATACAATTGTCCAGCGCTCATAGGAGGTGCTAGCTTCACCACAAGCTAAAAGAATAGATCAGCACTCTCTTCGACATATCGTAGCCGCAATGGTTACTCACCCACTCAATGTCATCATATGACTTAAAAAGTCGTCCTATTCCTTTGCCCTTCCTTTCGCCTTTGTCTAACTTCTCCTGTGCGTCTTGGGCCTTCCTCTTGTTTGACCTTTTGTTGAGTGCTCGACCAGCCATGGCAAGAGGGTCTTGTCGTCCCATGTCTGATCTTTCTGGTAGGATATCATTCACAAAGGCAATTCGAGGTCCATAAGTGCTCAGTCTATCAACTGCTGACGTGGTATACGGCACATCTCGTATTCCATAGGAGGAGATGCACAGTTCCGTATCAAGGTCTTGGGTCTTGATGATACTAGAGCTTCGTTAGCATGAGCTCCTTGACTGCAAGAAATACGTACCATATCTCGAGTCCATTGGGGGCAAATAGCTCCATATTGGCCTTTGATAAGGCCTTTGAAACTATCGATGCATGGCCGAACGCTGTAGCAAGACCAATGCCGGCTTGACCTGCCATAAGGCCGATACTGGCAACACCAGGCCTGACGGATAGATTGTCAGTTTAGAAAGCCGTACAGATTGAAATAAGTAACTTACAGAAACCACCCGGCAATGTTGGCACCCTTTTGGAACAATTGTGCCTCTGGGTTGGGTGTACGGGCGAGATTGATCTCATCCACGACTTGAAGGAATAGATCGCGTGTGATACCGTACCTGCTGATTTCGGAGCCATAACCACGAAGGAAGGGCTCTCCTGCTCTGAATGCGATCTGTGGGAGAATCAGAGGTCGGAACTCGGTGTTTTGGAAGGACGGTTGGCCGGAGGAGAATCGTGTATCCGTAGACATGGTCTCAGGGGAAGAGAAACTATATGATGGATGTTGATAGACATTGCTTTGTGAAGGCATTTGGCTGCTTCTAGGTCGACTTCTCAAGGGTGCATTGTAAGCGTGCAGTGAATATGAGGGCGGTTCGTCGTTATAGCGACATCCAGGCTGTTGCTGGCTGCTGAAGCCATCTCGAGCGGAGAAATTCTCTGTCTCAGGCGACCGATCCTTCGACTTCTGGTTATGATTTTGCCTTGTGCGTGGCTGACCTCCTTGAGACGAGGATGGAATTGCATCATAAGGCGACGCATTTCGTCGTGTTGATGGCATTTGCCTTGAATTATAAGGGGACCTCTTTTTCTGACTACTCTCTGCTGCAGCGTCTACGGCTGAGCCGATCGTGTCTCTTAGAATGCCCATGATGCGTTTGTGTTTATAAGTGGTCTGGGAATTAGGAGTAAAATGAAGTATTCTGGTATCGCTGAGAAGATAGCCAAGGTCAAGACATATATATACGTAAATGATGACTGAATATCACCAACATCTGTTGAAGAGCCAAAATCAGTAAGTCTATCGACATATTTTTGGTCGACTCATACACGCTTTCACCATTAGGGCTGAGCATTCAGAGGGTAAGCGTTAGACCAATGATCGGATTTGCCGATTACCGTGATGCTTGTCTGGTAGCGTCGAAATGGCCACCGAATCGAGTAAGTCAGACGATGATTCGCAGCAGTCGACAGGCAACACAGAGGTAAAACGACTTTTATTCGCAAATAAGTTCCATAAAGTCTCAGGCAAACTCTAAACTTTGTCACTCGGCATTTGATCGTCAATCGAGGATGCACAGCCCTACGACAACCCTGGTAGGTAATGCTATTCACTTGAATGACTACATATCACCTCTTGCGCTTTCTGACTGTCGAACAAGTGGCGGCAGAGGCCTCTATCAAGTCGCCTGCTGCTTCTCCTGATGGTTTGTCCAACTCTAGCCATATCTGGTGCCATTTCTGGGACAGGCATGGACTTGGGTCCCTCCAAGAGGACGCGTTCGTTTCAACCAATAATGAACAGCATTGCAACTCGTGAAGCGCGACGCGACCTTTTCGCGCCATTGCTTATCTTATCTTATCTTTTGAGGTCACCCTGTCAACAAAGGAAGACAATTGCACGCAAATATTTTCCTTCACAAGTCGAACAAAGAATCGTCAAAGTGCTCTTGGCAGGGCATTCAGCCAATAGCCCGGAAAGCGGAAAGTGGGTTCGCTTAAAGACTTGGCTGTCATTAGGATCCCCGTCAATCAATCTCTCTCTACATGTTCTGCTCCTGACACCATCGTTATCTTAACCTTATCGTGGTGTTGGACTTTGCAAGCAATAACTTACCCTGAACAACATTTAACATTTAATAATACTCCCAACAAACATTCCAATATAATGGTAAGTACAAGAGAAACCTGTAGTAATTCTTCTCGTATTAACTTTAAGTATCCGGCGTGAAAAATACTAACAATCATGACTGTTGAGCTTGTGTCTTAACAGATAATGCTCGTTTCTACACCAAATTCGATCTTATCTGTTAGCGTCATAACACTTCCCAAAGCTCTCACTGAAGCAGCCAACTTTTAAAAAATGAGTTGTTGCGTAGCAATTCAAAAGATATCCGCCCATTTGGGTGACATAAAATGGGAAATCCGATCTATGATGTCCTGGCTCTTGTAGAGTCTTCTTGATGTTTAGGGATAATAAGGTATTGTTGGGCTTCTAATTTCTCTTCAAAAGTTGTTGCTCTATGCCATCAAATGGTCATCATAGCTGCTTCAACTGTACATTGGAGGGCTTTCAGAAATCGGAATGATCAAGATGAAAGTCTTACACTACCCTTGCTATACTGTACCACAGACAATTGGCTTCTGAATACTAAGACACTCTGACAGACGGCTTGGCACTACGCAGAGTGGCATGGTGAACGAGTCTATTGAGCAGCTCATGTGACAAACCTTCCATTAACGAGACCTTTTTGGCCACAGAATCAAAGCCAGTAAAAACTTTTCAGTCTGGACCGTTGATCGAGCCAACGGTCTCATGGTCGAGCCACCAGACATCAAAGTTCGAGTCCCAGGATCACCGCCCCGTGCATCCACCCAAAGACGAGGGCATCGTCTCGGGAACGCCTCTCAGGTCATCGGCTCCTGTTGATTGGAAATCCAAAGAAGCGGAAAGTCGGCCTACCCAGGCTCTGGGCGCCAAGATCTTACCCCAGAGATGCCCAGCGCATGCTTGCATGTTCCAAAGTCCTGCAAGCGCTTCCACACCATTATGAGAATAGATCGTTGTATTTATACTCATTTGAGAAAGGCCACTTGGAGATCTACGCGGCTATGTCGGCAAGCCTTCGCTTGGCTGTAGCTAAGCTACTGCCGAGTAGCTGATGTTTTTGACATTGCTACGCTGCTGTTTAGTGAGCTGGATGCTGCCTTTCACCAAAGCGCTTGATCATCAGAAGCATCACGAGAATTGCAATCACCAAAATGCCCATTGCCGTTTGAAGGTCGTCTGATTGAAGTTCAAGACGCTGAGAAATGATAGTTAGACTGGAGACTGATACGAGATTAACGTGACTCTGAGTCAAGTCTCGAATGCTTCGGCAAGCACCGAGATTGTACAAATTTCGCTATTTCTGACAAGTTCGAGATCAACCTGAGGCACAGTCGGACTAGAACTTTAACCCTAGGACTCATGAGCCCAGTCACATCATGGGATGATAAGATAAGGTGCGGAATGGTAGCATAGTTGCCCAATAGAGATCTCCATGAGCCCCCAAAGACACAAATCTGATGCTTGGAAATAGTCTATTCATAATCTAGAATCGGCCAAGCAGGCCAAGAGAGGCATCCTTGACGGGATATCGGCCCAGCCTCTGGGCGGCCTGGGCAGCCGTTGTTCTGGGTCAGTCATCAACCCTAACCCACGAAATGACCTCTTTTCGGTGCGGACCAGCCGCTGTCAGTCACGCTGTATGAAAAGCAGTATCATCAGGTGAAAATTCGGAATGTCATCCCATCAAGCCGATCAACAGCCCGCGGTGGAAAACCGTTACCGCTGCTCGTCAAAGGCGCTGCCGCCTTGATCTGTCAAACGATTTTGGAGGCTAACCTTGTTGAGCCCGGCAAGGTGGTCTTCGACTTCCGTCGATTGATTCGTTCATTGGTAAACATGCGGACCCATTCGGCACCTGTGACTGGAGAAGAGAAATTTACCCCAGATCATTGCGGAGGGTTACAATCCCGCTTTTTCCGCGTGTGTCTTTTCTTATTTGGGGATCAAAGTGCCATGGGGTCGGAGGAGTCGGGCCGTAAACGAGACTATTATTCGTGGAGAATTGGTCGTTTGGAATGCGGGGGAGTAAGCTTGTCTTGACCATGCTGGCCATGAAAGCTCATGAAATAAGCACTGCTTTGACCAACTTTGTCGTGAGATCGAATATCACGAAGATCAAATCGATAAAGTTGTGGAGAAAGAGTTATCATCATCTGGGGCATGGGCATGGGCCTTTGAGAATATTCGCAAATCTCGAAGGTAAACTCTAATGGCAATAAAGGACATCGCAGATTCCCCTAATCTCATCCTATTCATGGCAGTCCCACGGTCTGGAACTTTTGTCCACTTTCAACAGCAAGGATCTCGACCAATCACCCAACGGGATCCCGGGCCGGCCAACATAAAGAGTTCCTCCTTACCTTAAACAGAATAAGCACGAGGGGACAGTAATTTTGGCCTCCACGTCTAACCCGCATCCCTCTCCACGGGGAATCGTAAGAGCCACCTCGGCTACCCGCAAAGTGAGCCGACCAAATTCCAGGGAAGACAGAGCTTGTTAGATGCAAGGCGGACCACGGAGCCGACAGAAGCACGATCACTACTCATCGAACGAGCGAGTGTTAAGCGCCGCTGGCACACCCGAATCTGGGCCCAGCGCACATGACTGCATTATCGGATAGCGAATCAGACTCTTGGTGCGTCAATACCGAATTCTCGCTTCCCCATCCCACGTGAATTTCGCGTTCAGGGATAGGACTTGGCCGTTCTGGTCAGATCAGTCTAGGCCGTAAGAGTGTAGACCCCTCGATTCAGCTCTCGGAAGGTTGACCGTCGATCCGTGGCCCTGGACAGACAGACTTGCCAGCCCATTCAGATCTTTGTGGGTTGTATCGGATCTGCAGACCGTGTTCCATTGTGTAGCAGTTGGTAGGCACACGGACGGACTCAATTTGCGATGCAGACGAACACCACCATCCCCAGCATCTTAAAATTTAATATATATTTCCTTGATCCATCTTGGACCCCAGAGTCTTGTTTCCTGCTCAAACCCATCTCAATCATCAATCAACAAAACACCCAGAAAGATAATTCACAGCGTTGGCGCTGAAACATCAACATGGGATCCGAATCCATCCATAGCGATAGGCACGATGAGAAGAACGTGCGTCTCTCCCCGCTCAGCAACGCAATTGAGCAAGTACTGACTTTAATTTGGTAGCCGAAGCACGAGGTCGCCATCGTCAAGACGGCCATTGGTGACGAGGCCTTCCAACAGGCCTTGATCAAGGAGCCCCCGCCCAAGATTGCCGCTCCTATCCTCATCTTCGCCAGCATGGTCGCTTTCTGCTGTTCTACCGCCAATGGTTACGACGGTTCGCTTTTTGGAACTCTTCTCTCCAACAAGGACTTTAAGAAGTTCTTTGATGTCGATAACAAGGGTATCGGAGCTGGTATGTCGTGTCTAATTCGGTGTAGTGCGCCAACAAGAAACTGATGCGTCTTCTCTTCCTTTTAGGTATCGTCACTTCCATGTACCAGATTGGTTCCGTCGTCGCTATTCCTGCTGTTGGCCCTGCTATCGATACCTGGGGTCGTCGCGTTGGTATGACCATTGGTTCTTTCATTATCATCATTGGTGTTGTTATCCAGATCGCCTGCATCAAGACCGCCAGTGTCGACCAGTTCATGGCTGGCCGCTTCTTCCTCGGTTTCGGAGTCTCTATTGCCGCCGCCGCCGGTCCCACATATGTCGTCGAGGTCTCTCACCCTGCTCATCGTGGTATCATCACTGGCCTCTACAACGTCATGTGGCCCGTTGGTGCTCTTGTTGCTAGCAGTGCTGCTCTGGGAGGTTGGACATACGAGGGAACCAACACTTCTTGGATGATCTCTGTCTGTCTACAGCTCATGTTCCCTTGCACTATCTTCTTCTGTGCCATGCTGCTCCCTGAGTCGCCTCGATGGTTGTACACTCGCGGAAAGAAGGAGCTTGCCACCGAGAACCTCATCAAGCTCCACGGCCATGGAAACCCTGACAGCGAATGGGTCAAGCTCCAGCTTCATGAGTACGAGGAACATCTTGAGATGGACGGTAGTGACAAGCGATGGTGGGACTACCGTGCTCTGTTCCGCAACAAGGCCTCCATCTACCGCCTCACCTGCAACTGTCTCGTCTCTCTCTTTGGCCAGTGGGCTGGAAACAGCATCGTCTCCTATTACCTCAGTGCTTTCCTCGATACTGCCGGTATCAAGGAGGGAAGGACACAGACTAAGGTCGCCTTGGGCATGAATGCTGTCCAGATTGTATTCGCAGCTATCGGTGCTGGTTTTACTGACACTGTCGGTCGCCGCCCCATGCTTCTCATCGTCAACCTTGTTTGCGCTCTTTGCTGGGTCGGTGTCACTGTCCCTGCCTCTATCGCCAACATTACCGACCTCGACGACAAGGCCCAAACCGACGCTGTCACTGGACCAGTCAGCAAGGCTATTCTGGCCTGGGTTTACCTCTTCCAGATCTGCTACTCAGTTGGTTGGACTCCTCTCCAGGCCCTTTACCCCGTCGAGGTCCTCAGCTATGAGATCCGAGCCAAGGGTATGGCCTTCAGCTCTCTCTTCACCAACGCTGCTATGCTTGTCATGCAGTTCGGTATTCCCGTTGCTCTCAAGAACATCGCGTGGAAGACTTACATTGTTTTCTGCATCTGGTGTGTTTGCCAGTCCATCATCCTCTACTTCCTCGTCCCTGAGACCAAGAACCGCACCCTTGAGGAGCTTGACCACATCTTCTCCTCTGACAGCCCCGTCAAGACCTCCACGCAGAAGAAGCTCTTCGAGGCTGATTCCCATGCCAACATTGTTCACATCGAGCCTGCCGTTGCGGATCCCAGCAAGGTTTAGATGTTAGACAATCATTCTTTTTCGACAACCAATGTTGTCATTTGCAAGCGATCGCAGTCCTTTTGCAGCAGTTGAAGTTCAGATTGGATGGAGTAGGATATGAATAGGGCTGTCAATCAGATGTATGCTCCGATTAATTAGTTCTAATAAATTCGATTGGAGCAGTATGTTTTGGGCTTCAGATACACTCGGAATGCCTTCCTTATTGTTCTGTGATCAAGACAGCCTTAACAGTGATGTCGGTAACGGCCTAGTGAGAAGACCCTCAAGGTGGCTAGTCAAGTGCTAGAGTGTATGGACTGCCACTGGAAAGGATTAATTACAGAATGTTAAGCCGGGAGCAGGCGTCCGTTCCATACGAGGTAAAAAGTATTTGCGAATAATGTGCTCGTGATTTCACAATACGTGTCTTGACAGGTTCGACATTCCGATAGCTTCGAGTAGTCAAGGTAGATACTTGTGGCTGAGTGCTTAGACCAGCAGCGAGAACTTAGCAAGGGAGGTATGGTACAGTGTCGGAAGAAAAGAATTTGAAATAGACCTCAGAGTGACGGTTGAGTGCATAGGAAAGATCAAGAAGGTGACAATGGCGAAGGGTGCAGAATGCAGGACAAGGCAGCTGTCATAATCATGTTATTATAAAAGAGCATCAGGGTTCTGCTCAGCTATGGCAGCCCCACCGGATAATTACAGGATAAATGCCCTGTGTGTCAAAGTCTAGATGCAGGTTTAGGCAATACCTTAGCCTAGAGCTTTAGCTGAACCAACATGCATTTATCCTTACACGCATCGTCAGATGACCTGATATCAGAACCAACAACCAACAACCAACAAAAAAACATCAGGTCATAGAAAGTATTCGAGCTTACGTTTGTTCAAATCCGATTTCGTCGCCTAGCGCCAATATTCCACTTGCTTCATAAGCATAAAAAGCTCAATTTGGAAGGGGAAAAGACAGACCCTGATCATATCTTGAGCACCTAGTTACTCCCCCTACATTAACATCGACTAGTAAATGGACTTCCACCCTTTTTTGGAGGCAGCCATGACACTGCCTTGAGGCTTCCCTCTTTATTGCAGAGGATAGACACGTGGAATTTGGCGAAGAGTGGGCATATGGGAAGAAAATTTATTTTGAATCCGTCACATTGATCAGAGCAGTGTAATAATGTATGGATACCTGCACATCATGTTCAATGTCACCGCAGTGGTTACCTATCCAGCCTATGACCTGATACCGTGCCGCAAAGACTGGGCCGAGAACAAGGAATTTGTTCGGGTTTGTGCCGATATTCCGAGGAATCCAGTCAGGACTGCTAAGTGTGCTCACATTTTATGGCGTGCACCGGGGCCAACATCATGAGATGTATGATTTGTATCCTATCAAGGAGGTTGCCGACATCCCAAAAGGATACAGTACAAGTGAGGGATTTACTCAACAAACATGATTTCGGGCTTTTCTTGAATCCTTAGTTAGCTCAAGCACAGAGAGGCTTTTCCTATAAAGTCAGTGATTCCTCCGTGCATTTTCCACGGATCCTAAGCTACCTACACAATTCTCTGAGGTCTATATACTCTTACAACATTCTGAAACATTTTAAACCCATCTGTAAGCAAATTCATACTACGTTCTGTATACTACTAATCATTTTCGACAGTGTTTTGTAGCCACAATGAAGATCACTATCCCAACTGCAGCATTCGCACTCTCCTTGCTAGGCGCCGCTGATGGAGCTCGCATTGAGACCTACGTTACAACTGGGGCGGCGCCTATTCGTGTTTATTCGTCTGTCTACATTGGCGATGACGGCCAGCATTACAGCCTCGGTGCTTTCGATGACGGTTGTAGGAAGACCAAGTATGATTGGATCAAGCAAATTTGTATCGACTCGGACAGAGAAAGGGCGCATGTTGTTTACTCTGGTGGCACAAGGAAATGCTTCAAACTGACAAAGCAGTCATCTAAGTCCTGCGGTGGCCCTTCGGGCTGTTGGCAGAATGTCTGTCAGACGTGTTGGACGTATGTCTACACTTCAACCAAGTGTACTTGGTGAAATAGGAGCGCAGCTTTTGGAGGATCAGTATATGTTCTCCATGACCTTTTGGGGTAAATTAAGGGTTACAACTTCTCGCTCGACTGATAATACTTGTTATCCATCTTCTTCATTATATCAATGCAAACAGTATCCGATATTGTAAAATTTCAGTATGCCTTTCTTTTTCCACAGCCTTTGAACCTTGCAAACCGTTCATAGACCAGACAGCCATTCTCATGACGAATATATGACCAGTTTCCGTGTGATGGTAATAGACTCTCAACCACTGGTCTTGACTATAGATAGCAAATCTAGGTCATAGTTCACATGTTATGCTGTCTCTCCAGTTTTCCTGCAACAAGGCAAAGGAGATTACGGAGACTGTTCCAGGTATCTCTAGGCCCAAGCAGTGACACACGAGTCCGAATTATGATATAGTAATAGAAATGGCAGGTATATTTGTCTATCAATAGTATTGACCCAACTACTCAAATATGTGCTTCGAATGATAGATGGCCTCGAGTCAAACGCATTTGGACTCAACCACGACCGCTTAGCTTTATGTTTTCCCCCCTGCTCTACATGTAAGAAGCATCGTAGAAGCCCTTGGAAGCGTAATTTCCAGAGAGGACAGTGGAGATAGAAACCGCGGAGGAGAGCTTCGTGGCGAAAGAGGCACGCTGACCTTGAGAACCAGCACCGGTGTTTCCATACTCTCCAAACAGTACATGTGCAGTGTTATCCTCACCAGTGTTCCAGATAGACCAGCCCTTGGAGTTGATGACAGAACTCATGTTAGTCTTCTGGAAGACAACACGGGCATACTGGCGCCAAGGTCGACCAAGGTAGTATGCGCCGTTGGCGACGGCGTTGCCGGCAGCTGCGGCAATGTTGCAGTTGTTGAAAACGTAGTAAGACATGTTGGAGTCAGAGTCACGGCCATTGGCTGTTTGGAGTTAGTGATTGTGCTTGATATTCAAGGAAGAATAGCATACCAGTGATGTAGCCAACTGAGGTGGCGACAACTCGAAGGTCAATCTTCTCGAACCAGGCGGAAGCAGTCTGGCCGAAAATGAAGTCGGTAGCACCCTGAATCAGGCATTTAGAGTACAGCTGGTAGCCCTGCTGGGCAAGAAGAGTATCCTGGAATCCAGTGAGAGCGACACCGCTACGGCTAGTTAGTAATGATTATGGTCGAGTTGCCAGTTGACTTACTAGTATCCACTGTCAGCATAGGCGCTCAAAGCAACAGCTTGGCTACCCTGTCCATAAGTGTTGGCAACATTGACGTTGTAGAGCTTGAAATTGGCAGCCTTGACACGGAGCGTAGCAGTGCCGTCGTTGTTCAGACCATCAGCCTGGCTCTTCTTCGCTGTGATGGTGACCTTGTTGCCGCTATATCCGCTAGTGTCGGTAGTGTAGCCGTAGATAGACAGTTGAGCGCTGCGGCTAGGAACAAGGACCTGCTCATTGTAGGTACCCTGGTCAATGAAGATGCATTGCTTTCCCGACGCCGTCGTTGAGAGAGAGTTGACTGCAGCTTGAACAGTACCGAATTGGCCGCTTCCAGGTGACTTCTTGACAGTTATACATCCGGAGGGCGCAGTTGTTCGACTAGCAGCGAATGCCGCTGTGACGAAACTCAATGTTGTAAGGAACTTCATGGTGATGTATGTAGATCAGGATAACCGAAACAAGCCAATGATGAGAAACAGAACCACCGGGAAAATGTCAGTGTCAAGAGTCTGAGTATTTATGTAGCATTTTTAAACTTCATCTCTTAGTAAATCATCATATAACTCCAACTCTATACTCCAGACACAGCTCAAGGGAGTTTCTTGTGATTGGTGGAGAATAGTTTGTTCATTAAAAATACGAGGCCCCTGCTCCAGAATCATCCGGTTTGTCCGGAGCGTAAGCTTCCGCTGTTGGTTTCAGCCGTTTCAAGTCGATTGCCATGCCCCCAAAGTGACTAACTCGAATGAGTGTAGCAGCCCATTTCGATCGGGTTGTGGCCAGATCTAGATGCAGTTTGAGCTGCTTCGTTTGGTGGATTAATCGTTTGCCATGTTTTCATCCCGCAGATGAGAAAATCCGGGGTACACGCGTTTCATGCAGCTGCAGAGCCCTTCATTTCCTCCACTAGCTAGCTTGTGGACACTTGCAAATGAAAGCCGACATCCATGCTCAAAGTCAAAATCAAGTACCGTTTAATGTTGCATTGAACACAATTAATGACCAAGGATAACGATACGAAACTCAAATAAACACGTAATACAAAGCATGCACTCCCGCGGGCCGAAGTGAAATGTTGACAGAGAAGTAAGTGAATTGATCTCTGGACACAGAGTCTAAAGTAGACTATGGATACATGTAATCGCCCCCAACAGCCCAGGACCGCCATCCAGAGAATCTCCATCCAGTCGTCGATATTACATACGTGTCTATCGTGAACTATTTTAGGCCGAGTATGCGGCAACACCCACAAAACCATAAGATCGTCAAAAGATAAGAATGTTAAGCATCCACTGTACAGAAACAGACATCCCACTGAGAAAGTAAGAAGGTAAGGTGCGGGTGCCCCAGAGCAACGGAGTGGAAGTAGAAGAACGAAGCGAAGATCATGCGGCTACATAGTCACTAATCGTTTCTGTGAGAATGTCAGTGGGGGTTGATGCGAATAGGACGGGAGTACTAACAGAGGAGAGCAATAGCACCCATGGCAAGGAGAGCCAGGACGGGGCGGACACGCTCACCACCGGAAACGATGACAGCATCGTCACCAGAAGGCTTGCCACCCTTCTTGCAAACGGTGGGCTCAACATAGGGAGTGACGTCCCAAGGGTTGAAGCCGAGGCAGGTGGTGTAGGCAGTCTTGCAGGTCTCAATAATGGCACCAGAAGCATCGCAGCAGGCCTTGTAGACAGTGGTGCACTCAACAGCGCACTCCTCATCGGAGCCAGACTTGCTGGAGCTGTCGGACTTGGAGCCAGAGGCCTTTGAGGAGTCATCGGACTTGCTGGAGCTGGAGCTGGAGCCACCGTTGTTGTTTCCCTTGGAGCCGGAGTCCTCTCCGTGCTTGCAGACAGTAGGCTTGACGAAGGGGGTAACATCCCAAGGGTTGTAGCCGAGGCAGACGGTGTACTCCTTCTTGCAGACCTCGATGTCGTGACCGTCAATGGAGCAGCACTCATCGTA